>APFE030450007.1:232862-243494 GCA_000404065.3 Pinus taeda | reverse complement strand
AAGGTATGGGCGAAAAGTGGAATGTCCAAGCATGGACAAGCACCTATCCCGCAGCGGAAACAACCCTCCTACATGCGCGGTCAACGCCTGGTCAACTATGGCATGTTGGCGACAAAGGCGGCAACAGCACACAGTCACAGTTCAATCCGATTTTTAGTTGTTTCCTTGTTTTTTTATGTGTGTAAGCTATGATAGAAACATTTTGCGTTTTTGTAAAAATGGCAACAGCCGCCCATGGATGAACATCCATTTTTCAAGGGATGTGAACCGTACGTAATTATAAGGCCGAACCTGGTTATATCTCCGTTTACGTTTTTTACATTTCTTGTCGCTTCATGAACAGAGCTTTGATTTAATACAAACAAGACTGCATTATAATCTCCGTGCGTTGTTTTAATACTGTGATCGTGGAATAACAATCTCGGTGTACCAAGAACGCGGATGGGCCCTGCGTACATGGTATATCGATATCATTTTAATTGTGTTTACATTGTTATTTTAATTACATTTTACAGTCAGAGCATTTGATTGATATTTGAAACTGATATATATGCACAGGGATTTATTTGATGTTTATATTCATGTGTTTATGAATGCGCTGTTATATGTCTATGCATGCGCTTGAATAGACCATTATGTGGATCGTGAATCATATCCTGTAAGGGATTCAATCCAGGGTTGCTTTGTAAAGCACTGTTATGGACTGTATGCTTAAGATTTTTACTTTGTATGCTTGTAATAAATGTTCATGAATGTTGGGTGCCATTAAACAGGGGTTTCATGTTTGGTGTCTCTGTAAGGGGACTGAAACCTTTAAATACAGTGATACACAACATGTTATGAGTTGAATCTTAGCTGATAATGATACATAGTTTGATGCTTAGTTAAATATTTGATTGATACTTTAATATTAGATCAAGTCACAACATTGTAATTAGGAAAAATAGGCCTAGATTAGATACTTTATGTCTATATATTTTAGGCACACGCCTCTAAGTCTACGCACCGTGGTCGATAATAAATTTAGCCCAGTCTAGCACCCTAGATAGGACACTATAGACTTCTTACCAGGGAGATCCCTTGACATGTTGGCGGGTCCAACACCATCAACATTTCTGGTGCTAGAAGGAGGGCTAGATGACAAGTTGTGTCCTCTCATCTTGTTTTGAAGCTTTCCACATCTATCATGGATTTTGTTACACTCACCCCTCCATGATGTTTTTCGCATGCCGAACCTCTCAACATCATGAGGGAGTTTTTTGATCTCCTTGCCCAAATTCACATATGATGGTGAAGGCAAGGTGGCCTGGCATGAGTACTTAGAAGACTTCTATGCATTACTTGAGAATGCAGACGAGTTCTATGTAGAAGAGGTTAGTTTGCTACTTGCATACACACTTCAGGAATCCCCACAATGGTGGTGTTTGTTTGAAATACTGAGAGGGGTGGGTGAATCAATATTTCATTCAATTAGTATTATTATTAATCTTCTAGAGCATTAGTTAATCCTCAATTATTATCAGTGTTTGTATAATGATAACAGTAAACAAAAGGAACACAAATGCACACAGTTTTCAAGGTGGAAACCCCCTCTGGGACAAAAATCACTTGAACTTTTTCTAATAATTCTTTAAACTTCAAGTCCAATTGAAAAGAAAGCTCCAACATCCTAGAATCTAGAAAACCATTCTTCTCTAGCTCACACTAGATGGATGCTCCAACACTCGAGATTCTTTAGTAGTCAATTGAACGGATGCCCCAACACCCAATTAGCTATAATTCACCCTAGAACCACCTTACCATCTTGAATTTTTTACAGGCTTGAACTTTTTGGTGACTTCATGCACCAGCCTAGCACCACCCTCCCACACAATAGAGGAATAAAAGAAGAATGGACACCCGTACCAGGGAAAATGGTCTACTTTATAATTATATAGAATGATATAGTAGAAGAAGAAACACTAGACCATAATCCCAACTATGTCACAACCACCTAATGATGATCTTAGACCTCCCAACACTGCCTATTCAAATCTTGGAAGATTGGCACTTGTACAAGTTTTACAATGACTCTGTACAATGATACTTTTATAATGACTATATGCAGTGCTGCCCACTTGAAGACTTCATGTGGTGAGCTTCTTCTTGCTGTTCTGCACCTTGATTTTTGCTCTTTTCGTGCTACTCTTTCTCACTCTTCAAAACATTAGATTATGCATTGAGTCTTCTCTTGATGAATATATAATACTTGCAAAAAGTCTTTAAGGAAATACCCATCACATGATAATAGAAAAACTTACCTCATCCTGTAGAGCATCTATCAATGCTAAACAAAAATAACAAATTAGAATACAAAGAACCTAATGCAATTAAGAGATGAACATGCATATACAAAAGATATTTACCAGGATCTTACCTCTATTGCATCTTTTTGTTGCACCTTTCTCTTTGCTAGCCTAGAAGGTCAGGTCCTTTGCACCCCTTGACAACACTTGATATAGTTTTTTTCTTGCCTTCTAGGAGCACGATATTGAATCTGACATACCTCTGTGATTTTAGATCCCCAATATGGGATCTTTGGTCCTATAGTATCCCTCCAAGTCTTCTTTCCAATGCCATAGGTCTGACCCAATTTGGATTCTTCAAGGCAAAGTTATACCCAATCTCTCACAATGACCTAATTATGGACTAGTTCAGTAGAGCGAACTTATACGATGCTCCACATGTCATTGTTTCCTTATTCAACTCTAAAATTAGTACACAAAAAAAAAAAATTCGGGCACTATATGGCACTTTGTACAAAAATTCAATCCGGTTCTTAGAGAGAGAGTTAGGACTATTGTCCCAAGGTCACCTTTTTGAGATGAAATTCAGGAGCCTGCGAAAACCCTAAATTCCATAGATCATACTCCGAAAATATAGCGAATCAAGATCTAAAATTTGGTCATGACGTTCATCAAGATTTCGACTCAAATGGGTTTTAATTTTAGCATCTACGACTTTGCATAAATAAAGTTATAGCGAAACTTCCACCACCACTAATTTTGGAGGATATATGAGATTTCTTTTTATAGAGTTGAGAGGGGCTTGTATAGAGAATGTTGGATAGATTTTAGGAGCTTAAAAAAATTATTGATTATTGACTATTCAATAACCAAAATCAATGATAAATTACATGCCACAACTGCATGGGGTTTTAGCCCACTAATTGGGGTTACTAACTTCGATATTGAATAACTTAAAGATTGTGAGGAATTATGTGGAGAGCTATATACTGATAGAAAGATATTTTTGAGTAGAGTATTCCTATAATGGTTATGAGATGAGAAACCATGAATGATAATGACAAATGTGCCATGGAATTTTAGGGTCATCCTTGGTGTTGCTTGGGTTGACATGAATGACAACCTCAGATGATCTTTAGATCAACAATCTCCCCCTTTGGCATTAATGGCAACACAAGTACTCCCCTGCAATCAGAGCACCTATTCCTACTACCTTCTCTCCCCCTTTGACATCAATGGCAAAGGGTAACTCCCCTTGACACACAACCATCTTGCAGACCAGTACACACTTTCACTCCCCCTTTATTTTTTGAATAAGGAAAATCTAATGAGAACTTGGGAGAATCCCAAGGTTCTAGTGAAGATATTCAAATTCTTCATGAGGTAAAGGTTTAGTGAAGATATCAACGATTTGTTCTTTTGTGCCAACATATTCAAGCTTGATATTCTTTTCAACGATTTTTTCTCTAACAAAATGATATTTGATCAGAATGTGTTTTTTTTTAATGCATGATAGGATTCTTGGAGATGCTGATAGCACTGGTGTTATCATAGAAGATGGAAATAGGCTGACTAAATGGTACTTGAAGATATTGCAACATTTGTTTCATCCAAAGGACTTGAGTACAACAAGCTGCCACTGCAATGTATTATGCTTCCATTGTAGATAATGAGATTGAGGTTTGCTTTTTGCTCAACCATGATACGAGACAACCAACTAGATAGAATGTTGCTCCACTAGTACTCTTACAATCTCAACGCTTCCTACCCAATTTGCATCTGTAATAGATTGAATAATGAGATTGCTTCCCTTGGGATGCCACAAGCCATATTCTATTGTTCCCTTTAGATATTGAATAATTATTTTGATGGAAATAATATGTGATTCTTTTGGTGCTGCTTGGAATCCTTCTACTTTTCCATTTGCTTGCGTAACATCTGGTTGGGAGGTTGTTACATATAGAAGACTACCAATCATAGATCTATACAACCTCTGATCCACATCCTTATATGAGTCATTTATGCTCAATTTACAACCTATTACCATCAGAGTAAGGATGGCTTTGCAATCTTCCATTTTGAATTTCTTGAGCATTTCCTTGATGTACTTCACCTGACATATAAATATTCCTTTCTCTTGTTGAGATATTTGAAGCCCTAAGAAGTATTGTTACTCACCAAGTAAAGAAATCTCGAACTCACTTTGCATCTTTGTAGCAAAGTTCTTACTTAGTTGATCATCATTGCTACCGAATATTATATCATTCACACATACCTCAACGATTGTTAAATTATCTTTATCTATTTGTACATAAAGATTGCTATTAGTAGTAACTTTCTTGAACCCTTTTTTATGTAGATATCCATCAAGATGAGCATACCATGCCCTGGGAGCCTGCTTGAGACCATACAGAGCCTTCTTTAACCTATAAACAAAGTCTTATTTTTTTGATAGTAGAAAATCTTCAGGTTGTTCGATGTAAACTTCTTCTTCTATTTCGCCATTCAGAAATGCTGACTTTACATATATTTGGTAGAGTTTATTTTTCTTGAACATGCATAGGCGAGAAACATCTAGATGGATTCCATTCTAGCATCTAGTGCAAATGTTTCTTCGAAATCAATTCCTTCCACTTGTGCATACCCTTTGCCAACCAATCTTGCTTTGTTATGGTAACCTATCCATCTTCATTCAATTTGTTCCTGAAAATCCATTTAGTCCCAATGACATTTTTATCTTTTGGTCATGGAACTAATTCCCAGGTTTTATTCTTCTCGATTTGATCCAATTCTTCATTCATAGCTGCTACCCAATGTTCATTCTGGTTGGCTTCCTCAAAACTACTAGGCTCAAAGGTTGCTAGAAAAGCAATGTGAGCTTGTTGTGATGAACGAAGTTTTCGACCTTTTCTTGTTCCAATTCCTTCATTTATGTCACCAATGATTTGATTTGATGGATGGTTCTTTTGAATCCATTCTTTTGTTCTCTTTGGAGGAGATTCTTGTTGTTGTTCCTATATATCTTGTTGATCATTATTTACTTCTTCCTGGTTGACAGTTGCTTCTTTTCTAGAATTTTCTCTGTATCTTTCTCAGCTTCTGTCTCAAGTTTCAAATATTCTAGATCCTCATCATTATTCGTTAGAATGCCAACATTGTCAAATGTAACATTTATGCTCTCCACTATCTATTTTCATCTTAGATTATAGCATTTATAGGCCTTTCTTTTGCTAAGTAATGAACAAAGATACCTTCGTCAACACGTGATTACCCAACTTTTGATCTTCTCTTTTGATATAAAATTTTCTTTCGAAGACTCCGAAATATTTTACGTTAGCCAATTTTCCTTTGCATAATTCATATGGGGTCTTGTTGCAATTATTTCTGAGAAGACTTCTGTTGATAATGAAGACTGTGATATCAATTGCTTGAACACAAAATTTTTCATCCAATTTCAAGTCGTTCAATATTGTTCTACCCATTTCCTGTATGGTTTTGTTCTTTCTTTCAGCAACTCCATTTTGCTGAGGTGTTCGTGCTGTTGAAAATTGTCTTTTATTCCATTTTCGTCACAATATTGCTGAAATAATTTGGAAGTGAATTCTCCGCCATTATCTAATATTAGAAACTTTATTTTCAAATCAGTTTCATTTTCGAGCAAATCCTTATAAATCTTAAAGCACTCAAATGCTTTAGATTTTTTCTTTAGGAAAATGACGGTTGTCATCCTGGTATAGTCATCTATCATTAACATGAAATATAATTCTCCATCTAAGCCTTTTGTTCTCATAGGACCACATAGATCAATTTGTATCAATTCCAATGGATGTGATGCAAAATGTTCTTTTGTTTTAAATCTGAATTTTGTCTGCTTGCCATGCTGCTAGGCCTTACACAGTGTGTTGGAAGGTTTTGATATTTTCAGCATTTCTCCTCTTGCTTCCTTTTTTCTTATCCTAACAAGATTGTCAAAGTTTATGTGAACCATTCATTTGTTCCATAACCAACTTTCATCTTCTTTATCTAGTAGACATGCTTTAGTTGCTTCATCCAAAAATTATATGTCGTTTGGTGCTCGACTTCTTATAGCCACATTTTTACCATACCTGCCTTTCCTAATTTCACATTTTGTGGAGTTGAATAGCATTGTGTGTCCTTGATCACACATTTGTCCAACACTGAGCAGATTGTGATTCATGTTTTCAACCAATAGAACATTCTTGGCTAGAGCATCTTCGCTTCTAAGACTAACAGTTCAGATCCTATAACATTTGAAGATCCAACATTTCCAAAGGACATGGTTCCATCCTTCTTCTCTTTTAGAGATACAAATTTCTTTCTATCTCCATTCATATGCATTGAGCAACCACTATCAAGATACCACATGTTTAGTCAATTTAGTGTCCTAAATTGCTTGCATAAATGATCAACCGAGGTTTGTAAGCTGATGAAGTGTAGTGCACCATATGTGCTTAATTAACCCTTCTTACTTCCTTGTTTTGTATTTTTATATTTTTTTGGGGGTTTTTGTTCTTTGATTCCTAATGATGTACAATCTGAACTATGAGAAATGTAAACTTCCTAATTGTGAACCAAGAGCTGAAACTAGTCGAAATCTAATTTAAAGAAAGGAAAAATAAAGCATCTATCCTATCTCATCATTAATCCTAAGTCTTGAATATAATTCTTAAAATTAAAGGTGAAGTTGTAATGCATGTTGAAATACATACAGAGAATGAAATCAACTAAAGTAATTCTAGTTACTCTAACCGTCAATTTTGAAATATAACCATCTTGAGATGGAATACAAGCAACTTTCTGTACTTTATGATCTAGAGAACTAAATGAAATATCCAAAAGGTCATTGATTGATTTCAACCATTGTGTGAAGTGAATGTTTAACCATTTATTTTAGGATGAGTATCAACTTGAAATGGTGATCAAAAACATTCATTATTGCAATGTATTGACAATCTGAACTAGAAAATAAATAACAAGATAGATAGTAAGCTAGTCAACAATGCATTCTCATTACTTCAACCTTACTCTGTTTAGAAACAAAATCGTTTCCTTTCATCAAATGTGTTGGAGGAACAAGTCTGCACAATTGAGTTTTAACATTATGCTATTGAGCAAAACTAAAATAAATAAACCTAAGTTAAAAATACTGCTAAAAGCAAATAATGAAAGTAAAACTAGACATAAAACGAATGGAAAACAAACCTCCTTCAGTGCAGGGGCCCTTTGCAACTGACTGGGTTGAGTTGCTAACTAATTGAAAATGCTCTCTTAAAATATCATTGGTCAACACACAATTTATATTATAGAAAGGAACGAAGTCCAAAAATATAGAGCTGAAAGTTTGAACTTTAATACATAAAATTCTTCAAACCCCCCACAGTTTTGTACAACTAGTATTTAAAAGGAAATAATCATAACTGTCTTTGAGGAAAACTAGCTACAGGTGGCCTATACATATTACAACAGGACTGCATAAATGTCTGATCACCTACATGTGACTTAAATTCCAGCGAGATGTTTGCAACAGAACCGTTAACATAGGTGGTTGATCCAAGTTAATGCTGCAATAGAACTATTAGATTTATTGATTAACCACAAAAGAGTATACGAAGAGTCTTATTGCTTCCGGGTATCATATTTTTGACTCCACCTTTGACTACTATCTTGAGCTTTCTTTCTTATCGATCTAGCTGAGTGACTAGGATAGAATCCTTGTGGAGATGATTCTAGAGATGCCCATGTGGCTGAATTCTTCATTTGACATCTGGAACCTGCAAGACCATGGAAGTAGCTATGAAATACATAGTCATTTGCAGAATAGGCTGTGTTCTGTAGCTAATTTGCAAAAATTTATTCAAATATAAAAATCATAAAAATATAACATGCCAATCATTTAATGTCATCCTTAAGACAAAAAATATCATTTATCATTGATGGGGATCTATAATATTATGGAAAAGAAAGGGAAAGAAGTGAGAGAAGCTATCAAGGAGAGGGTAATTCTGAGGTTCAACATACCCCCACTGCAAAATCATTGCATGTCCTCATGCAATTTGTCAAAAATGTGAATTCTTCTTTCCTATTGCATTTTCTCAAACACTTCTGCTAGTACATCTAATTTTCTTCTTTTGCTCTTCTTTGAAGTGACAACCATTCTGGGTTTCTTCATAAGAATCTTGCATTTAAGGTTGATTATTGTTCTATTCAAGCTTGTATTCTTCCCCTTCAACTTCCTATTATTCTTATACCATAACCCTAGATGCATTATTGTATTATCATGAATATCCTTATCCAATTTACTTTGTTCCCTCGAGGTTCCATTTTCTTTCTTGATATGTTTGTTAAATATCTCTAACTCATAGATTTCCTGTTTGAGAGAGTCAATTAGAGCTTCTCGTGGATTGATAGAGGATTATGGATCCATTGAGGCACTTTTCTTCTCCAGTGATTCTATATAGTCATATATTTGTTGCTGCACTGGGTCTATGCCTGGAGATATTTTGTTGGGGTTGGCTTCAAAATACATTTCAATGGAATTTTGAGGACTCTGTGTAGATGGAACATTATTAGGAGATGGTATTGGGGTTTCTTCTTCTAAATTTATGAACTCTGTCCCCTTTGATGATATCTTCTTTACCATACCTCAGAGTCTAGAGCTCCTTCTAAGTTGTAGAGGACTTATGTTCTCCTCCTTTGTACCCTTTTTCTCCTTCCTTATCTTTTCTTTTCTCTTGATCTATTTCCTAATATCTATCAATTCTTCAGAGATTAATTTTTCATAATGTTGTTGTAATGAAGATTTAGGTTTGTTTTCAGTATTTTCAATGACTTTCTTTTTCATCTTCTGATTTTACTTGATTTGCTCCCTGATCTCTGTCAATTTTTCAAAGACTAGCTCTTCATCATTTTTCTGTGTTGAGGACTTAAGTTTGCTTTGAATGGTTATACCGGTATTTTTTCTCCTACTCCTTCTGACATTACCCTCTTCAAGTGAGTCCGTTGCCTCTTGGAAATAGTTTCTTATCAGGAAAGTTTGCCAAGTATCTCCTATTCTTTTCAAATGAAGCTCAACCAGTATCTTTACCAACCCATGATGGTACATGGTTGTGCCTATGAATTCTATTTTCTTCTGTACATTTAAAGCCATCCTTCTTAAACTATTTAGCAGGAATAAATGGAGATTGATTTCTCCAGTTTCTAGAAAGTTCATCAATAAACATATATGGTAGACATACGTGCACCCGAATCTCCCCTCACAGGTAATAAATTTCTGTAATATTAAAAACATGCTTCTCCATTTACTTTTAAGTGCTAAAATAGGAATTCCTTTTCTAAACACAGAGACATCCATAGCTAGGTTTTTGAGGATTACTTTCCATGATTCACTGTGGAATTCCTTATTTTTGAACCATCTTTCACCATGTCTAGGTAGTTTTGTAGCCTCTGTTATGTAGGATTCTATTACTGCAAACTTAATGTCTCCAATTTCTACTTTTGTACCATCAAATGATCTAGCAAAAGATTGTCTGATCTCTTTGTGGAAGCCATCAAATTTTTCAATGAAGTTGAGCCATCCAGCCTTCTGTAGCATTTCCTTGAGTTGTGGGTATCCTTCCATATGTTTTTCTCCTATTGGCTTTGTCCTGACAATGAGTCCCATGGCTTCTGTTACACAAAATTTCTTAACCTTTAGAATTATTCTCCTAGTCTATGAAATGGACTGACTGCAAGTATGGTGAAAAATATCTATGGGTTTGCATGGAATAAGTACATGGTTAGGGTTTAAAGAGACGTGGATAATTTGGTCACATTGTAGCCATGACCGTTAATAGATGGAGTTATTAGGACTGTTTAAGTACGGAGTATGGAGAGTGTAGTGGAGATGTGGTATGATGAAGTTATTATGGACCATTTGGTACTGAGTATGGAAGATGTGGTGGAGATGTGGTATGATGAAGTGGCAGTCAAATCAAATGATGACTCATTAAGGAGACATACGATTATTCATATTATAAATGCCTTATGTTTTTAACTTGTTGTATGAAATAATTTTTTCATTTTACCTTTAGAACTTAACCTTCTGCTTGATAATTCTTTTATTGTTGATCCGTAGGTAGCTTTTAGCATCTTTGGTCTCCAAAACTTGATTTTTCAATTTCCTACATTCATGATTTAGTTATGAGCTGTACAATTGTGCTAGAGCTGATAAGTAAGTTGTAGTTGCAGAATCAGATTAGTTGTAGAATGGAATCAGCTGCAAAATGTGAAAATAAGGAAAAGTGAAGTATGGCAATGGAATATGAGTGTAAAAATGAAATGGAAATGG
>APFE030450007.1:204566-227581 GCA_000404065.3 Pinus taeda | reverse complement strand
AATGGTAGTGAAAGTTGAGGGTTCTGATTTTGAAGTTGTGGCTGCTGATTTTGTTGTGGAATCTGTGGGGGAGTATAATTCTGATATGATGGAGGATATTGATAATAATGAGAAAATCTTCCATAAGGATTTTGTATTCCTTGAACCTAAGGTTGAGATTGAGATTGAGGTTGAGGCCAAGGTTGCTGCCAAGAATTCCAATTTGGTGGGGGCTGAAGATACATTTGATTGTTAAATCCCTAATTTTGTGGCCCTTGCCAAGGTCTTCTAGAGACAAAGCAAAGATATTTTGCTGAATTTGGAATTGTTTCTTCTTCAGAAACATCCTTAAGACCTGGAATTGAAGGACAACCCTTGGTCTCATGGTTTTCTGAACAAATCACACAAGTCTATATGATTTTTGCATCCAAAGGGAATTCTCTTAAAGTGTGTTTTTTTTGCATTTGAGATTGAAAATAACTAAAGCATCAACCTTAGTTTTCTACTTGTTTTGTAACTTAAGGGTGTCTATTTTCTCACTAAAGCTCCCTAGAATATCTGTTTTGAATTCATCAAGAATATTCCCAATTTCTTCCCTACCCATTGATCTAGTTGCAGATTTATTTACTCTAACAAGAGAAGGATCTCTTCGACCTTTCCGATTTTTGGATTTCTCTCTTGAGAGATGAACACATAATTCTCCTATGTCACTTAAAAGGGAGTTGAGAGCTATCTCCCTTCCCCATCATGATAAGGATATCTATCTACTCATCTCTAATGGATTTTAATAGAAGAGCTTTTAAGGTATCCTCATCTAAATTATCCATCTTTTCTCTTTTCAAGTTATAGTTGAATCTCCCAATTAAATCCTTTAAATTTTCATCTTCTCTTTGCATCATTTTGAACACTTCATCCTTGTGATTGGTAGCATGCAATAATCCAAGTACATATCCAAAAACACTTTCTTCATGCCATTCCATGTTCTAATGGATTGAGTCACCAACCTAATGAACCACTTCAAAGTAGCTCCTTTCAACCTTGAAGGAAACAACTTAAGTGTTTGAGAGTCTTCTAAGTAATCATAGGTTCTGCACAAGACTTCAAACTCAAATAAAAATGTTTCAATATCCTCATTTTTTAACCCATGGAAATTTGGGAGGACAAAAGGTGATATATTTTTCATTGTGGCATTTGTTTCTACATCAACTATAGGGAATCCAAAAGAATTATCTATTTCCCTATTTCCTCTGCCTCCTCCATTATTTCCTTTACCTCTTTCTCTACCCCTTCCTCCAAATAGTGTGAATTATCCATCCTCTCCTTCTTCTTCCATTATAGTTTCTTCAGAGTCAGTATAAGATTCAGCCTAAAAGGTTAATTTCTCTTCCTCTAGTTCCTTTATTAATGGTATGTGGGAGAGAGGTTCTACTTCTTCTTCCTCACTAGGTATTCTTAATTCTTCAACTAAAATATGCTCCCCTGTGGAGGTGATAAAGGGTACTCC
The DNA here is from genome assembly GCA_000404065.3 of Pinus taeda. NCBI lineage: Eukaryota > Viridiplantae > Streptophyta > Pinopsida > Pinales > Pinaceae > Pinus > Pinus taeda. The sequence goes on along the minus strand of APFE030450007.1, from coordinate 226,098 downwards.
TTCTGTTGGAGATCCAAGATTTTCCTCCTCTAGAACTACCTCAGTAGATGAAGTAGGAGATCCTCTTGATTGAATTTATGACCTTAGAACTTTAGGAGTTCTATGGCTAGGAGTACGAGCTTGAGATGGAGGTGTATCTCTTCTTATTCTTGGTGGACTAGGTGGTGTTGTAGGAATTTAACTCTTGCCTCTAGCTATAAATCTACCCCAAGAGTCTCTTTCTCTATGCATATCATTTTTTTTTAATGTAAGAGATAAGGTTACCTAATTACACTTCCCCAGCAATGACACCAAAATTTGTATTCAATTTAGTGTCCCAAATTTCTTACATAAATTATCAACCAAGGTTTGTAAGCTGATGAAGCATAGTGCATTATATATTCTTAGTTAACCCTTCTTACTTCTTTTTTTTTCTTATTTTTATATTGTTTTGTGGGTTTCTATTCTTTGATTGCTAATGATGTACAATCCAAACTATGAGAAATTGAATCTAAACTTCCTACTGGTGAACCAAGAGCTGAAACTAGTCAAAATCTAATTTAAAGAAAGGAAAAAAATAGCATCTATCCTATCTCGTCATTAATCCTAAGTCATGAATCTAATTCTTAAAATTAAAGGTGAAGTTGTAATGCATGTTGAAATAAATACAAAGAATGAAATCAACTGAAGTACTTCTAGTTACTCTAACCTTCAATTTTAAAAGAGAACCTTCTTGAGATGGAATACAAGAAAATTATTGTACTTTATGATCTAGAGAACTAAATAAAATATGTAGAAGGTAAGTGATTGATTTCAACCATTGTGTGAAGTGAATGTTTAACCATTTAGTTTAGGATGAGTATTAACTTGAAATGGTGATAAAAAAATTCATTAATGCAGTGTATTGACAATCTAAACTAGAAAATAAATAACAAGACATATAGTAAGCTAGTCAACAATTCATTCTCATTACTTCAACCCTACTCTATCTAGAAACAAAATCATTTCCTTTCATGAAATGTGTTGGAGGAACAAGACTACACAATTGAGTTTTAACGTTATGCTATTGATAAAAACTAAAATAAATCAACGTAAGTTAAAAATAGTGCTAAAAGAAAATAATGAAATTAAAACTAAATAAAAAACCAATGCAAAGAAAACCTCCTTCAGTGCAGGGGCCCTTTGCAACTAAATGTGTTAGGCTGCTAACTAATTGAAAATTCTCTCTTAAATGATCATTGGTTAACACACGATTTTATATTGTAGAAAGGAACGAAGTCCAAAAATACAGAGTTGAAAGTCTGAACTTTAATACATAAAATTCTTCAAACCCCCCTCGCTTCTGTACAAACAATATTTAAAAGGAAATAATCATAACTATCTTTGAGGAAAACTAGCTACATGTGGCCTATACGTATTGCAACAGGACTGTGTAAACATTTGATTAGCCACATGTGACTTAAATTCGAGTGAGATGTTTGCAACAGAACTGTTAACACAGGTGGCTGATCCAAGTTAATGTTGCAATAGAACTATTAGATTTATTGATTAACCATGAAAGAGTAGATGAAGAATCCTATTGCTTCCGGGTAACATATGTTTGACTCCACATTTTACTACGATCTTGAACTGGCTTTCTTATCGATCTGGATTGAGTGACTAGGATATAATCCATGTGGAAACGATTCTAGAGATGCCCATGTGGTCAGATTCTTCATTTGACACCTAGAACCTGCTAGACCATGGATGTAGCTACGGAATACACAGTTAGCTACAAAATAGGTTGCGTTCTGTAACTAATTTGCAAAAATTTATTCAAATAGCAAAAAGATAAAAATATAGCATGTCAATAATTTAATGCCCTCCTTAAGACAAAACCTATCATTTATCTTGGGGATCTGTAATCTTACGGAAAAGCAAAGGAAAGAAGTGAGAGAAGCTGTCAAGGAGAGGGTAATTTTGAGGTTCAACACCACACATATTTGTTGTTTTGAGCCTTGAGAGCGAAAGCACAATTATCAATTTTCTTCTTCTTCCATGTTCATTCATTATGTGGCTTCAAAGATTCTTCTGGAGGATTTTCAAGTCTGTAGTCTCTCGCTATGTGTCCAAAGTTTTGACATTTGTAACATTCAATATTATTTCTTAAATTTTCAATTTTATTGATGTTTTGTCGGGCCTTGAGAGGTTCATATTTGACAGATCTCTTGTAATTGTATTGGTTCCTAGGGTACGTGGGACATTCTACAACTTTATGACCAAATTTTCCACCTGAATAAGAATAGCCATGAAAAATATGTTGGTAACTGGATGGAAATCTTTGTTGGGGAATTGTCTTCAAAGGCTCTTCTTTTGAATCTTTTCAAATAAAGTCTACATGTCTGTCAGATCTCATAGGTTCATTTTATTTTGTTGTAGAAGGTCCTACTTCTTCTTCTTTGTAACAGAGGCCAGTTTTTTCGTTGTAATATCATTGATTGTTGATGACTTCTTCCAACGCCCTTAAGCTATTGGCATAGTTTTGGAAAGTGTTTCCCTTCTTCACTTCCTTACGTAGCGAGACTACTTTGGCTTCTAATGCTTCCCTTTCTCTATTTCTTTCTTCCAACTTCTTTTGAACCGACTCTTCAATACATTTTGTTCTTCAACTTCAATTTTGAGACCTTGAACTTGTTCTTCAGGAATACTGGAACATATTTTTGCTCTTTTATAATCTTGATTCCCTCAAAAAATTCTTCTATGGTCAACCCTTCTTCTTCACTATTTGATACCTCTTGTTTGATATGATTGGCCATAAACAATACTCTCTCATTGGTTTCTTCTTCATTCTCATTGTCTTCATTGGATGATGAGCTATCTTCTTTAGAGAGAAAGTTCCTTTTGAATCATTTCCTCTTGCCTTTCTTGTTGAATTTCTTAAAGACTTTCTTTCCTTTTGATTTTCCATCACTTCTGTTTGGACATTTTGCTGCAAAATGCCCAACCTCACCACAACCGAAACATATAAATGGAAGTTTACCTTTGAATTTTCCCTTACCAATTTTTGGTTTTCTTGTAAAATAAGAAAATTCTCCATCTGAAAAACCTTCTTCATCATCTTCCTTTTCTTCACACTTGTAGGTGTAGGTCTTTTCCTTTGAAGGTTGTTTTTCCTTATTTGTTTTCATAGATGTAGCGAATGCACTTTCTAGATGTGAAGTAACCTCTTCTTCATCAAGTCTCATTTCATATGCTATGAGAACTCCATGTAATTCATCTTTGCTGAGGTTCTCCATATTTGCATTGTATTCTAAGACTAATACCTTTGGGTTGAATATTCCTGGTAACATTGTAAGAATCTTTCATATAATAGTCTTCTCATCAACAAGCTCTCCCAATCCTTCTAGAGTGTTGGTTATTTCATCAATGTGTTGGAAGTATGCAACAATGTTTTCATCTTCTTTCATTCTGGGTTGCTCAAATTTTTCTCCATGTATTTGAAGCTTTGCTTCTTTGACATTTGAGTCACCTGCATATATATTATCAAGCTTGTCCCATACGTTTTTGGCAGTTTTACAACCCAACACCTTATGGTAAGAAGATTCAATAAGTCCACTAATAATAATATTCTTTGATTTTACATCATTTACCAAATTCTTCTTACCTTGTTCATCCACAGTTGGTGTAAATCCCTTTTGAACAGTGTCCCATACTTTGTAATCTTGCAGCAAGAGATAGACCTCCATTCTTCCTTTCCAAAGTGCATAATTATTTCATTGAACATAGGTACACCATTCTTGGTATGCTCTGTGATCTCCTTCCAGTTGTTAAATTGTTATTGAAGCAACCAAGCTCTGATACCAATTGTTGGAAACACTGACAAGGGCGGGGGGTGAATCAATATTCCTTTCAATTAATATTATTATTAATCCTTCATAGCATTAGTTAATATTCAATTATTATCAATGTTTGTATAATGATAGCAGTAAAAAAAAGGAACATAAATGCACACAGTTTTTAAGGGGAAACCCCCTCAACGACAAAAACCACCTGAACGATTTTCTAATAATTCTTTAATATTTAACTCCAACTAAAAAGAAAGCTCCAACTTCCTAGAATCTAGAAAAGCATTCTTCTCCAACTCCCACTAGTTGGACGCTCCAACACCCGAGTTTCTTCAATAGTCAACTAAAAGGATGCCCCAACACCTAATGAGCTATAATTCATCGTAGCACCACCCTACTACCCTAAAGTTTTCAAAGGCTTGAACCTATTGGTGACTTCATGCACCAGCCTAGCAGCACCCTACAACCCTATAGAAGAATAAAAGAAGAATGAACTCCCGTACCAAGGAAAATGGTCCACTTTACCATGATATAGAATGATGCAGAAGAAGAAGACACACTAGACCATAACCTCAACTATGACACAACCACCTAATGATGATCCTAGACCTCCCGACTTGCCTCTTCAGCTCTTGGAAGATAGACACTTGTACAACTTTTACAATGATGCTTTTGCAATGACTCTATACCGTGATACTTTTACAATGACTGTATGCAGTGTTGCCCACTTGAAGACTTCATGTGGTGAACTTCTTACTGTTGTTCTACACCTTGATTGCTATGCTTTTCATGCTACCCTTTCTCACTCTTTAGAACATTAGATTATGCATTGAGTATTCTCTTTATGAATATATAATACCTGCAAAAATTCTTCAAGGAAATACCCATGACATGATAATAGAAAAACTTACCTCATCCTGTAGAGCATATGTCAATGCTAAACAAAAACAAAAAATTAGAATACAAAGAACGTAATGCAATTAAGATATGAAAATGCATATACAAAATATACTTACTTGGAGCTTACCTCTACTACATCATTTTGCTGCACCTTGCTCTTTGCTGCCCTAGAAAGTCTGGTCCTTTGTACCCCTTGACAGCACTTGATCTAGTTTTTCTTCTTTCCTTCTAGGAGCACGATATTGAATCTAATATATCTCTGTGATTTTAGATCCAAAATATGTGATATTAATTCTTGTAGTAGCCCTCTGAGTCTTCTTTCCAATGCCATAGGTTTGACTTGATTTGGATTCTTCAAGGCAAAGTTATGCCCAATCTCTCACAACAACCTAATTATGGACTAGTTCAGTAGAGCAAACTTGTACAGTGTGTCATGTGTCACAGTTTCCTCCTTCAACTCTGAAATTGATACAAAAAAAACTAAATTATGTGCACTATCTGCCACTTTTTACTGAAATCCAATATGGTTCTTAGACAGAGAATTATGATTATTTTCCCAAGGTCACCTCTTTGCGATGAAATTTGGGAGCCTGTAAAAACCCTAACTTTGATAGATCATATCTCCGAAAATGTAGCGAACCAAGATCTGAAATTCGGTCACGACATTCATCAAGATTTAAGCTCAAAAGGATTTTAATTTTAGCATCGAAGACTTCGAATAAATAAATTTATAGCGAACATGCCATGATCATTACTTTTGGAGGATATATGAGATTTCTTTTTATAGAGTTGAGAGGGGCTTCTATAGAGAATGTTGGAGGAATTTTAGGAGCTTAAAAAAATTATTGATTATTGACTATTCAATGAAAAAAATCAATGATAAGTGCCATGCCACAACCTCATGGGGTTTTATCCCACTAATTGGGGTTACTAGCTTCAATCTTCAATAACTTACAAACCGCGAGGAATTACGAGGAGAGCTATATACCGATAGACATATATTTTTGAGTAGAGTATTCCTATAATGGTTATGAGATGAGAAACCATGAATGGTGATGCCAAATGTGCCATGGAATTTCATGGTCATCCTTGGTGTTGCTTGGGTTGACATGAATGACAACCTCAGATCATCTTTAGATCAGCAGTGTTGTAGTTTGCCTGCTGGCAGCGTGCACTCACTCGATTAGTTCTGTGATCTCATTGAATCTACTTTCCATAATTTTTATCTAGAACCTCTTGACCAAAAATTGTTACAACAACAGAAGGCCCTGCATGAATCGTCTTTGATTTTTGACAGCGCTTCCGTGTTTTACAGTTTGAAGCTTCGAAAAGCCAGATGAAATTTCCTTATCTTTGGGATAGATTCGAGTATTGTCTCAACAAATCAGTCCATCACAAGACAAATTTTGAGCCTAAGCCTTGCTCAACATAATTCAATGATGGTGCTCTGCAATCACATATAGACATGGTCGTTGTCACTAGTGACTATCCATCATCCCTTCATCAAACAACTCCACCACTACAGAGTGATGCAAGAGAACAGGCACACACATATGTTCAACTTTCACATCCTCCCAAGATCACTTCACTTAATTTTTGCACAGATTTGGTTGTGATTCCATTGAGTTGTCACATGAATTTTGTACCTCAACCTCCATCTTCATACTTGCATGATACTCTAGATGATATTGTTTTGTGTTCTTGCATTCCAGACTCTACACTTGTTGTGAACGAGGATCAAGCCATCGACGGAGTTGGTGTTTCATAACCAACATGCACTGTCATTCATGAAGAGTATGATTGGGAGCTTGGGCATCAACACTTGGCGAAGGATGACCCCCTTCTATCTGGGCCTCCTCCGTTCTTTGTTGACAGATACACCCATTGTTGATCATTCACAGAACACACTAGATGTCAATCCATCATTTGACAATGGAGAGGACGAACTATTCATTGAAAATCGACTTGATTTTATATCTTCTTTTTCCAGAAACACAAAGGGTGAATTTGTTCTCTTCTCATCTACCCCTCTGTTTGATCCACCAGATCATGAGGATGCCAATGAAATCATTGATTTTTCTAATCATAGCTATTGTGATCTGGTTACTCCCGTATTAGATCACGATCATGATCCTATCACAGTTGATTTTTTGAAGCCACCTGTTTATGATGATCTATCTATCGATGAAGTCAAAACCCCATAGACTATTGAGGCATTGTAGCCCAAGTTGACGGTTATGTCAGGCCCTCACTATCCCGAGGTTGGTTTCACTTCCAATTAGGAAATTTTTGAAACACCCAAGGCTCCTCATCACTCATCTACATGCATTGAAGATCAATCTCACACACAGATCATACTTCCTCCACTCGAACTGCATGATCCCATCACTCATGCATTGGAGGAATATTACATTGCAAGCATGCATGCACAACCCAAGTTGTCCTTGTTTCTTTCATTTGCTTGCATGTCACAGTAAAGAGTATGTGTATGCTTAATAGTTGCATGTAGTGTCGCACAACACCATCACAAGTCCACAGACTGTATGTCATGCACTTGCACTCACTTATGTTCTGTGGACACATTGAAACTTGGAGTCTGTTTTTATTCATTGTTATATCTTTCATGTTTGATGGTTCATGCAACTGTGTTGTTCATGAACCATGCTTTCACCAACATGGGTCGACCAATGCACCAGTGGCTGCATTGGAAGTATCACTTCATGTGATTAGGCCCATGCATCGTTAAAATAGGAGTAGGAGTAGTGTTTGCTCTTTGTTTGTTTTCTTGCATGCTTGTGTGTGTACTTACCTCACATGTTTGTTTGTTTGCTTGCTTGTTTGCTTACCTGCTTTGCTGTCACATTTACTTCTGCTTTCACTTTGTTTTATGTTTTTTTTCTTGTTTTGTGCTCGTAGGTTAGTTTCGCATGAAACCTTGTGCTACTCTTGAAACAAGTTGGGTAAAATACAAGAGGTCTTGTGCAGCTATCACTACTTGGTTATCTATCATCATGCCTCTGTATGAAGAACTTGTTATCTTTAGTCCATGATACGTTCAATGGAAATACATACTATTCGAAGTGAACCTTGGTGAAAACACAACACTTGTGTGCTAACTAGGGTCACCTACTCTAGTTGGTTGTTTTTGGGTTAACCCTTAGCAGCTCAGTCAAGTAGAGTAATGTGTGGGGGAAAACCTTAATAGTCACGTCAGAGGTATATAATAAACTACTTCTCTAAAGGAACAACCTCTTCTTCTCTCAATAAGTTGGGATCCCTCTTCCGCCTCTAAAATAAACAAGTGCTATGCACAGTTATGAAAATGAAAAATGGAAAAATCAAAAGTGAAAAATTTCAAAAATGTAAAATGAATAAGGTGAAAGAAGGGAAAGACTTCCTATGCAGAGAGGTGATGCAAGTAGCTCCACCAGGGTACTGACCAGGTACACAGCAGCGAAGCAATGCTTATGTTCATGCGTGACTTTGCTAGTGTACTGTCTAGTCCTACTGGTAGTGGAGCAACACGAGAGAAGTAACTAAGACTCTGACTACTATATTGCTTATGCACCAATATACCCCTCAACCCCAATCAAAACAACTGTGTTGGCTTGGCTTGGAATGTGTGTCCATCGACCATTAGCTTGGAAGATGTTACATCTTACAATCAAGCAAGTGTGGAAGCCAAGACAAACTGAGAACTGAAAAATACTTCCAGAGGTGTTAGACATGATTTTCATGAACAAGGTCCATTCAAAGACCTGGAGTTCTACCAATGTGTCACCAAGTGTTGTAGCGGCTACAACCACCCTCAAAAAGTCTTCCTTAGCTTTGTTTTGGAGCCTACCTATCAACTATCCTCAGCAACATCTCTTGCATTGTCAAGTACATAAGCTTTAGTCATTTTCTAGTAGCTTGACAGCCTGTGCATGATAGCTTGTTTCACTCCCCTCACAGGCTGCTTCCCCAGACTTGGTCTAGCCATTGGCTGGGCAGCTTGCTCCAGAAATTATGTGAATCTGACTGGAAGCTTGCTAGGCTCAAAATTGTGTGATTCTGTTAGTCAACCTTCCTTGAGAAGACTCCTTAATTTGACCCAGCAAGACTTCTTAGCCTAGAAATTGTGCAATTATGGGTAGCAGTTAGCTGCTCCTCCCAAAAATTGTGCAATCACTCTAGGAAGCCAGCCCAGCTCCCCCCAAAAATGCACAAATTTCGCCCTCAGCCAAGTATTCTATTACATGTGCCATCAAGTTGGCCGGTTCCACTCAGGACCGAGAAAAATTTACTGGCATGCATCGACTTCTTTTTCTCTAAATAACAAAAAGAAACATGCAAAAAGCATCCCTATATTTTAGGGAGCTATTTTTAGTAGTTGGAGCTTACATGCAAAGATAGTTTTAGAATCTTTCCTCTAAGTGTCACTTTTCCCTAGATTTGTGGCATGCGCATCATGAGCCTCAAACTTATTTATTCGACATTTCAAATCTCACTTCTTCACATCGATCTTGGAGCTCTAACATCCAACAACACATCCAACTCAGTTATTTCTAGGTAAGTCTGCTTAACTTGCCTTTTGCAGCATTTTTGTTGCTTTTTGTGTTTTGACTTATGTGAGTGTTGTCTGCTTGATTTCTGTGAATGTTTTCTCTTGTTTTCATGCATATTAGCTTGTACTAGCACTGTCTCATTTTTCGTTAGCATCTCACAGTTGTTGCATTCATGAGACTATTTTACATGAAAGGTTGTTGATTTAGTGACTTGCTTCACACACATGCATGTTGTTCCACTTTCTAAATCTTGCATTCACTATTTGAATGCACGATCATTCACTCCTACTTACACTAAGTATGACCATGCATTCACATTCAAATTTTCTTCCAGTTTCCTGTCCGCGGGTCTGGGAAACCTTGGCCTAGACTCTGCCTCACTAAGACAACATTGCGCAATCCTGAGATGGAAGGCTCTACCTTCCTCCTAGAAAATGTGCATTTCTGCATAGTGACTATCCTCTAGTCTCGCATTGCACAATTCTGAGAGGCAGTGACTAGTGGCCCAAAAAATTGCGTAGTGCAATCACTCGCCTTGCAACCCCTACCAGTTGAAATTGTGCATTGCACAATCCCAGCAGCTAGCGGGCTAGTCTATATTATGCATTGTGCAATTCCATCAGTCAACCTGCCTCCTAGTAGTCTGGAGTGCTCATTGTGCAGTTCCGATAGAAAGTCTCCTAGCCTCCCAGGAAAAATTGAGCAATCCTAGCCACTCAATCCCCAAGTATGTTGCATGTCATTCATCAAGTTTGCTTTGGTTTTAGCTGACATATTTGTTTCCATTCATGTCACCATGTCTCTAGATCTAGCAGGTGTTCATCCACCTCTCAGCAGTTCAGGATCAATGGCCTCCAAGAGAGTAGAATCAAAGGACACTAACAAAAGCGCAACTGGAGTAGCAGTTGAGCAACTGTCTACAAGTGTGCCAGTCTATGAAGACACCAAGCTAATTATAGAAAATGACATAAAGTTGAAATGGAAAGAGGTCAATGATACATTTACAGGCACATTTGGAGAGGACTTCGAAGGTTGCCAAGTCTATGTGAACATTTAAAAGTCTGACTTATACCGGATTGCATGCAGATATTCTATGTTCCCATGTGCGGACGTGATACATTAGATCATCTTTCACACTGATCTCGACATGATGACATTAAGTAGTTTCAATGAGACAGAGATTTCTACCTTCAGGGCATGAGATTATGAACATATGTACCTTATGTCGAAGCCAGCGATCACCATGGAGACACCCTTCATCATACCTAGCAACAATGCCAACTCCAGATATATCTTGAAGAACTGGGTGAAGGATCTAGACAAATTCAAGATGAAACCCAACTAGGTTTACAAGATGAAGACACTATAGAAGGTGTATCAATACTTGGTCATCTTTGCATGTCTCCTGTATGGCCAAGAAAGCATGGAGACCTTCTCATGGAGTTGGGTGATCACATTGGACCAACTGGATAGTGAGGGAAAAGCATACAATTGGTCTGACAGATTGGCTTAGAGGCTGAAGAAATAGGTATCAAGAGCTCAACAACTGCCCAAAGTTCAACAAGCTAAAATCTACATGTCCACTTACATCATGGATGCAATCTGTGCTCGTTAATAGTTCCCAGGCTTGAAGTGGGAATGGACATCAATGGAGACCTTTATGAACACTTATTGTAAAATGTTGTTCGAATGCATCTTCAATGGAGTTATCACACAGATGTCAAATCATTTTGTCACCCTGGTGTACAAAATGATATTTGAACAGGATCCACCTTGCATGTCGAAGGCAGCAATGGAGGCACTGATTGATATAGAAAATTGGTATGCCTCACTATTTGGCTCCTTCATACGGATGTATAATGCGGAGAAGCCACTGCATGTTTTTCCAAAGTTTGCCTTGGACAAGATCATCATGCAGGAAGTATCATACCACATTTCACCAGGATTGTCAGTTAGGCTGCACCAGAAGAAGAAGGCATCTTGGCCCACTCTTCCATTGTAGATCAGGTTATACAACATATGAAATTTCAAGCATGTGGATGTCAAAGTAGAGGAGATCAAGAAGTATCCTTTCGACACCCGAAGCTTCAACCCATATGACCCGCATTGTTTTGTAAAAGATCACTGCATGAGTGTACAATTTCAGTGGATCCACGAGGCATTTCATTGGGCGGAGGAGGGCCCATAGAGATATTGTTACAACTTCTCCAAGCCCAATGAACAGTTTTCATTGTTGTGGAATGGTTAGCAAAGAAGCATAAAGAAACATCCAAGAGAGTAGTAGCAAAAACATCAGAGGTAAACATACCAGCACGAGAAAAAGGCAAGAGGAAGATTGTCAAAAGCATGGAGGAGGAACAAAGTTGCAAGTTTCGAGTAGACCCACTTGTGTAGAAAGAAGATTTGGAAATAGAGGCGAAGAGGAAACAACGCGACAAGAGGAATGCATAAAGGTAGAGAGAAAAAAAAAGAATGGACAAAATAGGGAAGGAGTTGCATGAGTTGAAGGAGCAACTTTGGAAGGAACAAGAGCTACGCAGACAAGAGAAGGAAGCACAATAGGAACATGTATAACAGGGGTGCAACATGTATAGATAGATGAAACTACGTTTGTACAAGTAGTCTAATCATACGAATAGCTGGCACAAAGTAGACAAGGTGAGTAGTCACAGGAGCAGGACTTTGCTGAAGAGATTGATGAAGCACTTGAGAAAATGGATATGGACATGGAGGAACAAGAGTTAGAACAAGATATCGACCTCATGCCTCATGACCAAGAGGTCGACCCACCAACTTCAGCAGATCCGGAAGTGGAGCAAGTTCCAAGCGACTAAGAAGGCACTGAAATCCTTGGAGACAATCTGAAGGGAGAGATGTAATACATTTCATTTGACGAGTCACAACATAGAGTTGTGCAATCTCGCAGAGTGTCTACTCTGGATGATCACACATCTCCTGCGTAGTTTGAGGAATGAGTGATCATGTCTTACATGTGCAAGCATCCAGTAGCATTGGGCGATGCTACTAGATCATATGCCGAAGGCACTATATCGAGTGTTCACTTCGTGATAGCTGAGAATGAGTGAATGGATAATGAGTTACAAATGACCAAGTAAGGAGGAGAATTGGTTACAACATCCACCCAAGGAGTGTTGAAGAAGACAACACTGGATGAAGTATTTTCCCTTGACATAGTCATGCAGGCATTGTATTTCAAGTTTGGTACCGTGCATAATGTAGTTGTCCATCTCAACGGCTAGTAGCAACAATGTGCGAGGAGATCATGTATCTTGTCAAACGTGCACGATGTTTTTTATTACATGCAAACTTGGACAATGAGATACAAGGGAGCCCCATCACACTTGCCCAAGATGATGAAGCCCAGAGTGGTCAGGATGAAGGTATGCACCCAGAGTCAGATCCAGAACTATAAAGGTCTCCCATAGCTCATCACTAGTTTGTAGGCTTCCCATGCACAAGTATTCAGGAGTATGGATGTTGTTGTGTGCACACACACGATTTCATCTATTGGGACACTCACCCAGGCAAAGACAAAGGCATAGGTGCAACTGGAGCTTGAATCGTACTTTCATGAGTTGATGCGCATTTCCACCAGCCCAGACTTGGTGATCAGTGCGGACACCATGAATCAGTATGTTGCTGGTTCGATCGCACTCAAGACAATGATGCGCATGTTATCGGACAAGTTGGATAGAGAAGCCTGAGTAGTGTACTCGAATGCTATGAAGGCAAGAGTTTATTTCTAGAAAGATATCATGTTAGAGTACACGGAAACCATCATGGACTACTGAGCTTGGCATCAGTTTGTTACTGTCGACCATCGTGAAGATGTCGAAGAGTTGGTCTTCCCATAGTTGTCCAAGTAATAATGATGTATTGCATGGATTACTTAAGCCTATTTTTTCTCCCATGGGTACATGTGCAGATTTTATGTAATGTCTTGTCAAGTGAAAGTTCAAGTGTCGATAGTTGGATGTAACAATCATAAAGTAGATGAAGAGTCATGAGGGTAGATGAACTATCACAAAGGGGAATTTCAAGGACCGCCCCACTGTTTGCTATATATAGTCCCTTGTAACTCATTGTAGAGGCTTTTGGTCAGCCAATATTCTGATAGGATTATCTTAGAGAGAGCTTGGATAGTATTGTAATGGGCATTGGCTTCTCCAGTATGCAGAGCTAGTATATCTCTTTGGAGGAGCAAGCGGTAGTGACTATAACATTCCATTGTCAGAACTAGTGGTTGGTCATCGTTGTATTGTATGACTAGAATTTACACTTCTTAATATAATAGAGCCAACACGTTTCATGCATATGTCATATTTTATTTCAAGTATCTTGTTTACTCTAAATGATATATGTATATGTTTGCTTACGCATGCATTTGTAGCTATTTTCTATATATGTATGTATGAATCTTACCAAAATTTGTTATTGGTTTAACCGTCACTTTGGATTTCTATCTTACTTTCCTTCCATGTTGTGATGCATCTTATCTCATGTATTCCCTTCTTAAATTCGTGCCTTCATAGGTTTCCAAGAGGCGCACTCACCTCACCATTCATGTGTTAGAACCACTCATGAACCTTCCTTGACTTACTGCATATGTCACACCCTTGCTACCAACAGGGACATTTTTTTTTCTCTGCAAGGACTAAATTCTATTAACTGTAAAGTGAAATATTTTTACATGGAGTTGAGGCTTCAGGCGTTAGAGCCTGAGAGCACTCAACACAGTAGAACTACCCCGTTACAAAAGGAACCTGGGGATAGCAATTACACAGAGCTAGAAAACAGACAGTAAACCCAGAGATGGACTTGTAGAAAGAAGAAAGAGACATTGGTAGTAGAAAAACCAAAATTCTTAGCAGACCAGCTGGTAAGATGACCACCACTTCCCTGAAAGGAAGCCAAAACAGTAGAATGATGATGCTGAACCTTGACTGTGAGCATAAAAGCCTGGAGGTGGCCATCTGAGCACTACCAAAAACAAAAAGGAGAAAAGCGGTCACAGGTGGCATTATGCTTCCATATCCTCCCCAGGAGTCTTCTCCACAACCAAACATGTGCTGCCAATCCTTAGAATTTCATTGCCATCCGTCTCGCTGACAGGGTTCGCCAAGGAGTGACTTGTGGTGCTTATGGTTCCTTCCTTAGTAACTAGGTAAATGTCCTCAAGGGGTGGAATGCTTATGGGCGGATTGTCCTCCTGACCAAACTTGTCACTTTGTCGAATTTCCAGACCTCCCTCATCCATTGAATGCTCACTGCTTTGAGAAGGATTAGGAGCAATGCAAGACAGAGGGGAGATTTGATTTTCCTCGTCCGAAAGGATTATGGTAATTTGAGCAGTAGTCAAAGGCCTGTTCAAATTGCTTTGAAATTTGAAATGCGTTGTTTGGAAAGCACTGTTTGGAATAGGCTTGCGCCCAGGGCTCAGGGGAGGAAAATCCTCATGAGAGGAGGGAAGATTAATGGGAGAATGTGCAGGGTCCCCAGAATGACCGAGAGAAGGATGATTTTCGCTGTGTCGACGCCCCCCGGAAAGTTTCCTCCTGCTTTGGCGAACCATTATGACAAGTGAAGGGGAAGGCACAGAGAGATCAGAGAGACCAAAGGCAGGAACAGGGGTATGGCTAGAATGACCCAGAGACCAGATTAAACACACAGAGAAAGCTTGAGACGGATATGAAGCACGACCAATTATAAATTCAAGAGCTTTGGATAGCTTACCCCTTAACACCATGCTAATCCTTCCATGGGGAACCTTGGCGTGTTCGAAACTTTCCCAGAAAGACAGAGAGCCTGCCTGAAGCTTGCCTCATTTTGCACGCTTCTGCCTATCACCAAAACACACATCAAACCAGAGCCTAGAACCATAAGAGTGAGCGCGAGGAGTGAATAGAGCAAAGAGGGTCGACATGATTATAACAATTGCAGTGTTGCATTGGAGTGCGCACTCCATTAATGCGAAAATCCTACAATATCCTTCCTTAATAACTACCTTCCTCTTGCGCGAGGTGAAAACCTGGGAGGCCATGCTGCCTTGCAGCTAGCAGTACCTAGTTTTATTAACTTGCATGAGTTTCATTAAATTCCATTGTGCCACCCACATCCGGGGGTGCTTCTTCCATCTATGGCATTTCCTTCTGCACTAGATTATTAAAATCCAAGAGTTGAGATTTAAAGGCTAGGCGAGAAATTGATCCAACATGTAGATGCATCTCGCAGTCAACTCTCATATTAGTTAGTAAGTCCGTGACTTTGTTCCCTTCTTTGTGAATGTGTTTCAGAGTGACCGCCTTGTGGGAAGAAAACCAATGTTCAATAGACTGTAACCTATTTTCCATTCTCCAATTGTTGCTTACCTTCCAGGATGGGGAGCCTTGTAGGATTCTTGAGACCATTTTGATGATGATTTGATAGTCTCCCTCTATTATAAGAGGAAAGAGGCCCTTACCTTGTGCCAAAAGTAGCCCTTGCCAAAGACCTTCCAATTCTACTGAGTTATTGGTATCCCATCCTCTTGAACCTAGGAAAGTTAAGATAGGAGCTCCCTTGTGATCTCTAAAGATTCCTCCAAAGCTAGAATTCCCTGGGTTACATTTTGAGGCCCCATCAAAATTTAGCTGGTACATATTCGTGGGGGGAGGTAGCCATTTCTTAGGCAAGTGGCTTCTCGGCGGCTTTGTTCCTTTGATTAGCTGATCTTGCTTCCTTTGGAAATTCCAATTATTCCAAATTGATTGTTTTTGGGGGATAGTTGGGAAATCCTCTTGATACCAGGTTTTGAGAAATATGGTTTCTTCAATATTTTGGTGGATTATTTTCCAGATATCTTCTAGCGATCTGGTGTGATCCTTGAATATTCTACCATTTCTCTCCTTCCAAATGGCCCATAAAACAAAGCCTGGAATAAGCTTCCATAGAATATTTAAGATCTTACTTTGATATGGGTTGTGGTCCTCGTTGCACACAGTAGCAGTGATATCTTCGTTAGGTCTACCATCCTTTTGGCAATGGAAACTAATCTTTTGCCAAAGCTTTTGTGCCAACGGACAATAGTGCATCAGATGCTTTATGATTTCGTCATCCTGTTTACAGTTGCAACAGATGGAGGGTCCATGGAAATTTCTTTTTCTCAGATTGTCCCACATGAGGATCTTGTTGTGGTAGAGGAGCCAAAGAAAGGTGGACACTTTCGACCATATGGAGGGATCCCATATTTTGCTCCATAGCGGGTCTAACATCATGTTTTCCTTTATAAGGATATTGTAGGCCTCTCTCGTAGAAAAGGTGTCTTTTTCTTCATATCCCCAACTAAGAATGTCCTTTTCCTCAGAGTATTTAATTTTCCCTTTCATTAATTCTGTGTC
Organism: Pinus taeda; assembly: GCA_000404065.3. Lineage (NCBI taxonomy): Eukaryota > Viridiplantae > Streptophyta > Pinopsida > Pinales > Pinaceae > Pinus > Pinus taeda. Next base: position 209,451 of record APFE030450007.1, on the reverse strand, counting down.
CAGGATTTGTTGGACTTACCTTTGCTCCTGTCTTAAGATTTGAGAGGCTTGGAGCCATTCTCTATACTCTTGGTTTGATGAGGTCCTCCAGAAGTTTCCTACCATATCATGGGGGTGCATATCCCATTCCAAATGAGGACTGAGAGGGAGTTGGTCTTTGAGTTTGGGAATCTTCTACCAAGAGTCTTCCCAAAACCTTGCATTTCTACCATTCTTCACTTCCCGAAAGCTATGTTTCTAAATGAGATTCTTATGTTGCTTGGCCGAGTTCCACATGATTGAACCTATGCTGATCTCTGATAATATAATTAGTTCCTCCTTTGGGTAGTTTCTGGAATATTTAGCTGTACGTAGTGAGGCCCAAGGGGTGAGAGGTTCAGTTAGATATTTCCACCAGATTCGAGCCCCCATAACTTCATTTCTGTGAGAGGGGTCTCGCAGACCAATACCGCCTCCTTTCTTTGGAAGAAATGCGGTATTCCATTTGACTAGAGCCCACTTTCGCCTGAGGCCATTACTGCCCCAAAGAAAGGATCTTTGGAGAGTAATGATTTCTTTAAGAACCCATTTGGGAGTAGCAAGGATGGAGAATAGGTATAAAGGCATAGCTTGAAGAACTGCTTTTATGAGGACAAGACGGCTTGCCATATTAAGAGATTTGTCTGTCCATGAGGAAACATGCGGCTCCAGTTTTTCTAAAAGGATTCTCCAGGAAGAGTGCTTTAGGGATGAGGCAATCAGAGGACCACCTAAATAAGTAGAAGGGAGTTTAGCTGAAGAGAAACCCAGAATGCGGATTATGGCTGACTTAATTGCAGAGGGGGTATGAAAGAAAAAGATTTCAGATTTGGAGTTATTGATAGAAGCTCTAGAGGCCTCCGAGAAGTTTGTTAAAAGGGCTTTGAGCTGGCGCGCCTCCTGGACTAAAGGATGCCCGAAAATCATGTTATCATCTAGAAATTGCTGGTGGGTGAAAGCAGGGGAGTTATGGAAGGAGAGGCCTTTGAGTTGTATGGATTACTGAGCCGACCTGATACTACGACCTAAACCTTCGGCCATGATTACAAATAGAAAAGGGAAGTGGGGGTCTCCCTGCCTGATGCCCCGAGTAGGAAAAAAGGTAGAGGAGGGTATGCCATTGATTAAAACAGAGAAAAAAGAGGATGAGATGAGGCTCATAATCCATTGAACTCAGGGAGCAACAAATCCAAAAGCCATTAGAACCTTTTCAATATACAACCAACTTAGGCTATCAAAAGCCTTTGAAAGATCTAGTTTGAGGAGCATACCTGGCTTCTTAAAGATCTTCAGAGAGTGAATTATTCCATGAGTCGGGATGATCCCGTCCGTGACCTGCCTCCCCTCAACATATCCAGATTGCTCCGGCGAGATGATGAGAGGAAGCAGAAGTTTGAGCCTAGATGCTATAATTTTAGACACGATCTTATATATTATGTTGCATAGCGCTATCAGTCTGTATTTTTCAGGTGTGCTTGGCTGATCCACCTTGGGAACTAGGGCTATGAAAGTAGCATTCACTCCCGGAAACATCCATCTCAAGGATCGAGACTCCTCCACCACCTACCAGACTTTCATCTTGATTAGCTCCCAGAAATTATGGAAAAAATTAGAGGTAAATCCATCCGGGCCTGGGGCTTTTCTTGCTTTCAGTTGTTGCACTGCATGTTCCACTTCTTGGAGATCAACAGGATTGACAAGCATTTGGTTATGCTCTTCTGAGATTAGTTTGGGAATATTTCGGGTAATTTTCTCTATAGCCTGTGTTCTGTCACCGTTTGGCTCTCGATGCATCTACTTGAAATAGTTTAATAGTGTACTCTCAATATCTTCATGCTTTTCCACTTTGATTCCCTGTTCGTTTTGAATATGAGCTATATTATTATGCATCCTGCATTAGATTGTAGTGCTATGAAAGAATTTAGTGTTTTCTCTCCATCTTTGAGCCACCTGACCCTTGATTCTTGCCTCCATAATGTCTCTTCCTGCTTATCCTTTTCAGCAAGTTGCATTTAAAGGGTTTTTTCTTGTTCTAACAGTTCCTATGATCCACCATTAATGATAATCTTCTGTTGTAGCTGCTTCATATCTAGCTTGAGGGTTGCTTTACCCTGAAAGATGTTGCCAAAATATGTGTGATTCCAATGCTTGATCTTTCCTTTTAAGTGCTTGAGCTTTTGCTAGAATTGGAACATTTTTGAGCCTAGAGGAGGAGAGAAGTTGTTCCATTCTGTAATGATTAATTTTTGGAAGTCCGGATGAGGCAGCCAGAAGGCCTCAAAGCGAAATGGTCTGCGGAGCTTTTTTCCCGGACGAGACCATTGGAGGGAAATGGGCCAGTGATCAGAACTTGAGAATGGCAGGATAGAGGATGCGAAGTCTCCACCTAGATGAATAGCATTGTCCAAGAGTAAAAACCTATCTAGCCGAGAAGCTATTTGCTGGTTCCCTGCTCTTCTATTATTCCAGGTAAATACTCTGTTAACACCCAGGTTGTTCCCTATGACTCCCAAGGGAATACGACTGGGGTAACCACTAACCAATCTTTGGACTACAGCTTCTAGCCTAGCTGTAATCAGAGAGGGCTCTCTCTGTAAGGTTTGTCACTGTTTTTATGGAGTTTTAGGCTACTTATGAAGTAAAGGTTTGTTTGTTTTTTGTTTGGTTGGAAGGATGTTTTCTGATGACTTTGAAATTTTCTCTACAAGTCAATTAGTCCATTGGGCAATGGGGTCTGTAACTGTTGTTTCCTTGAGATCCTGGTTTAGTGCAGCTGGAATTACAGGGCCTTTATATATTTCATAAAACAAACTGTAAATTGTGAGGGTGAAGTGTGAATCAACCAGTGAAGAGCAGTTAAGAATTCTTCATTGAGCTGGGATGCGAGAAAGGGACCTATTACTCAGGAGCAATACCTGAATTCCTGAAACAATAGATCACTGTGCTGATATAGTGTGAAAGGTAGCAATTAAGAATTACACTTTCATTACCATAACTGAAGAAAACATTAATAATAGCTTAGATTGAGTTCAGGGTTAATTGTGATTAATCCTGAGACTATTCTTTTTCCTTGCTATTAATATTTAAAACATGAAAACGTGAATGATATATGAAGATAACAAACATAAACAGAGTAACAAGAAACTTATTGAGCCATAAATACGCAGGAATCCTGCCAACATTAGCCATACACCAGCAAGACATCAAGAGACACAAAGCTTTGGAAATTCCATCATCCTTTGTATTAATTCTCTGAAGATTTACAATAGAAGAGGAACATAATAGATATCAAGAGATTTCTTACATCCAATGTCCAACCCCTACTAACAAATGCGAGGGGGAATATATAGAAGTCTATTACAAAATATCTCAGGCATTGAGTCATCTGAGAGGGAAAATATCTCCACCAACTCGTTCAGAGATTGCAAATGAAAAGTTATTGCAATCTTTAATGAACTATAAAGGCTCTTAACTCCTGTCAGAACAATCTTGACCTTCGGGGCTCACGGAGTCGGTTGAGCGCTTTGATATAACTGCTGAATGACGTGTTTGTGCAGCTGTAACTTCCTATGTCTTCTTGGCCCTGTCACCTGTCACTGCTGACGCTGCTGTGGTGGCCGAATACCTGTGCTGAGTTGGCTCAGCCTCTTTCTGCATACCTGTTGATGTGTCATTGTCCTGCTGTGTATGAGATTCAAAATATTTTCAAAAAGGAAAAATCACAATTACTGACTTTGGTTTAACAGTAATCGTATCAACTCTTCCCATACATCTGATGAAGGCAACTGATGTTTCAAAATTGATCCCATGGTCTCATCAACCTCTGTATATTTATAAAAATGAGGGGGCTCATCAAATAAATGTGTAATTTCACTCCTAATAAAAAATAGATTTTCAACTCTGTTAAAGAGGACCTGCCCTATTACTGGTCCTGCTTCTTTTGATGCACTGGCTACCTCTAAAATCTAAGTTGCTGCAAAATTGTTTACTCTCTTAGCATATTTCTCATGTGAGAGTAACTTTCTTGATGGATCCAATGGGCTAGGAAGCCCCCTGTTTTGTAATGCCCTAAACCTGTTATGGAATTTGTTAATATCTGCTTGCATGTCCTGGGTTCTTCTTTCCAGAGTCTGAATCAGGTTTCTTAATGTCAGGACCCTTTTGATTAATGAGATGGTCTTTGTCCTGTTTCCAATTCCCATTTTTATCAGCTGGGAGCTTTTCCTGTAGTTTAGCATGTCTATCATCCTAGTGGCAATCTCAGGCATCCTGTAGTTAAGCTCTGATGTAACTTTGTCCAGTGTGAGCTCTTTTTCTAGCTCAGCAATCCTTTTCTTGAGGGCCTTTACCTCCCTCTCTCTTTCAGCCACATTCTGTTTTGACCTATCATATTTTTCATTTATTTTTGCCAGATTGTCCTGGGCTTGGCTCAGCTTAGACATCTGGGACTCCAAGACCTGAATTTCTTTCCTCAGCATCTGCATGTCCAGGCTTTCAGCCTTCTCTGTTGTTGGTGCTGAGGTAGTTGGTTCTGAAGTGTCTGGGGCTGCTTGCTGCACTTGTTGGCTGGGAGGGGCAGTGTCTTGAGGGGTTTCCTCAAGATTTATCATTTCTGGAGGTGGCTGTGAGGTTTTCCCTGCCTCCTTTTGCTGTAATGCTGCCTCTAATGTGGCCTCTGACTCCTGCAGCTTTTCCTGAGTTTGGATGAGCTCTTTGTATAGTGTCATCAGTAGAGAAGCTGCATCCTTTTCCTGCCTCTGCTGGGCAACCTCTTCTGTTTGTGGGTGAAGAGTTGCTGGGATTTTTAACTTCTTTTTTAATGCTGCCATATCAGCATCCCTTAGCTTGAGGACTTCTTGCACAGCCT
>APFE030450007.1:155763-204459 GCA_000404065.3 Pinus taeda | reverse complement strand
CCAAACTCTATTATAATTTCTTCCAGGGCTTTGATCCTGTTGTCCTTAGCTTGAGAGGAAGCCCTTTCCAACTCAAGCTGTGCAGCAGTATTGTTCAGGCTATTTTGCAGCCTGTAGTTGACCAGGGTCTTGTCAGCCAATGTGGCATAGACCATCTCACCTGTCTGTTTATGGAGCTCTATTTGATCCATTGGGTGGATGTCTTTTGATAGGACCTCCAAGTTGGTCCTGATGTAGTCTGCAGCTGATTGTGGTTGCTACACTATTGGTGTGAAGTGGATCATGACCATTTTCCCCTCCTGTGCATCAAATGCAGACATGAGCCTTTGCTGGTTTGTAGGAGCCATGTTCAGCAAGTGATTGTAGAGTTGAAGCTTTATTGGTTCACTCCTTCTCTTGATATCTTTGAACTGCTTCTTAATGCTTGTTTCTCCTCCCTTGCTTTGTCCTGAGGAGCTCACTTCTCCTAATGCTGCCCTGTCTTGCTCCTATTGGAAGGAGCTGGCTGAGGCTTCCATGCTGGGCATTTCTTCATCAGAGAAGGGATTCAGCCTTTGCCTCTTGTCTGGTGATGTAGTAAGGGGAGTTTCCCTTTCTCTTTTTCTGTTTACGTCCTCCCTTTGAGGGGTTTGGAGGACGGAGGAGTCAACCCTTGAATCCTGCCTTGGAGGTGCCATCGGTGTTGTCTGCTGCTGGGTGGCCATTGGGGCCTCTGCTGATTGCTCCCCCTGCACCTGTTTGTCCTTGTGCTATTGTTCCTATTGGGGTGGCTCCACTTGACCCTGTTGTGCTTGTGGCCCTTCCATATCTTTCTCCTTGCCCTTCCTCTGAGCCTGGCCTGTGGTTTGTTTTGCCTCTTGAGGTGCTGTAGATGATGAGGCCACTGCTCCTGTTTGAGGCTTTGGCAGAGTCAGTACCTGTGAAGGAGATTCCAAGTCAACCATTTTCAATAAATGCCTTCTGGCCCTTTCAACTAATTCTTCCTGAGTAATTGGCTCTTCTAGTGTGTTCCTTCTCCATTTTGGTTGGTTGGCATGTCTTTCAATGTAGGGCATGCTCACATGTTCATAGCTGGAGAGCCTGTATTTTTGCCTTCTTAAGGATATGGACATGTTAGGGTCATAAGGCTTCCAAAGGAAGCTTTGTTTTAGGCCAAGGCCTTCTAGTTTCCTGTCAGCCTCTTTCCAGCCTTCCCTTTTGTTTAAGAAAAGGTGGCCCAATTGATTTCTTACTTTTAGCTGTGCCTTCTTGCCTTTGCCTGCAAAGTGCACCATATCGGCATTGCCAAATTGCCTGAAATATTCTAAGGCAAACAGTCTCATAGGCACATACCTGGGCAATCTATATGGGCGCAGCTCACACCCATATATTCTGATTACAGTATAGTGTTGGTAAAAGTACCAATCCCCTATGCTGTATGCCTTGGATAGCTGCAGAACCCTCTGCATCTCATCAGTCAGTCTTGGAGGGGGTGAGGTTAAGAATAAAGACATGGCTGGATGGATGAAGAGGTCTATGAATTCAGAGTATGTATATGGAGAGTATGTGCTGAGGTGAAACACTGAGGTCCAGTACACCACTGACCTTGGATTGCCTGCTGCATCAGTTCTCTTGATCTCAAAGGAGAACTTCTCATGTTGGTAGTACAGGATGAGGTGGTAAATGTAGGAGGTGTATCTGAACACCTTCTCTCTGGACAAGTTCAAAAACTGCTCATGCATCTTATCTGAAATGTATGTAGCATAGTCATAACAGATAGGAGTCTTGCCAGGGGAAAACATTGTCATCATTACTAATACAGTTTCTTCAATGAATTCTAGTGACTTGTACCCCAAAACTGAGCTAATCATGTATGCAAGGTCTACACCTAGTTGATTGAGGTAGCCATCAAAAATGGGAGGGTGCAGCACTGTGTCAGAGTTTGTAATGAACAGTTGATTTAGCTTCAGGATCTGTGCATCTGTTAATATCTTGGCTCCCTGGTTGATCAAGTCCATTAGGGACAAGGGGACCAATTTCTTCTGGGTCTTGAACTGCAGCATTTCTCTGATGGCCTCAGGGGTTCATGTAGAATACACTGCACCTGTAGGGCGGTCAAGGCACAGCAACCTCTGCATGGGGTCATAGCAGACACACATAGTTGAATTCAAGGTCAGGGAACTGGTTGACCTGAGGGAGTTTGAAAATTGGGAGGGAGGACTCCCAAATGCCTAGAATGTCTGTCCCATCCTTATGTCTGGCTTTGAGCTCATTTAATAGATGAATGTGGAACTTGCATTTTGATGAGGAGTCCTCTGTGATTTGGTAGTCTAGGTCTGCCAACTCCTGCCACTCCAGCTCTCTCTGGGGGGCATTTAGGGGAGCAACATTGCAGGCTACTGGTGCCGCTGGAGTCTCCATGTTTGTTTGAATACTGTTTGATAAATAAGCCTCTGTTTCTTGGGCCAGAAAAGCCCTGCTTGAGAAAAGGAAAATTTGAAGAATGCAGGGTAGCAGGGTAAGTCCACAGCAATTGGAATACTGTCTGGCTCCTTGAGAAGGCAAGTTATAGTGTTTAGTAGACATTTCTTGGTAATTGAATGTAGGTTATGGATTCTATTTCATGACTGCGTGAACGGAGAATGCGGGTTTTTCACTGAAATGGTAGTCTGAATGGCTCGGCTAGTGAAATTCGACCGTCATTTTTTAAGAGGGAGCTGGGTGTAAGTAGCTTTCTGGTGAATTCAAGCGTTTTTATGTGTTTTAAGGTGTTCTTAGTATTTACAGAAAAACCCAGGTTGCAGAGAGGTTTATACGGACAAATACCTGTTTAAATGGACGGCCCGGGTCAGAATAGCTAGTGGGTAGGCGAGCTGATGATCTGCTGGTCTTTTCGAGTCAGTTGGTAGAGTTTTCGTCATAAAAATGCATGCAGAGGAGCAGCGATGTTTTTGCAAAAAGGTGCAAAAACACGAAAATTTCGACAAAATATAGCTTTTTGGGTTATTGGCGCCCTTTTTATAAATGATGTCAGCATGATGTCATAGGTGACATGGCGGCCTTTGACTGGTCCACGGAGGGGGCGAGGTGGCGGCCAGGTGGACGAATGGTGGACAGGGCGCGCGGTTGTGGCACTGACATAAGCGACAAAAGGATGCTGACATAGGCAGACAGATGGCATCATATCGGGCCCCCTCCTATACGACAAGGAATCTGTCAGAGGGGGCTCCGACGGACTTTGGGGGTGACGCGTGGATCTGCGTGACATCATCGTCTAACAGATATCGGACGATATCTGTCAGACGTCGGGGCCCCTCCAATACGAGCGTCAACCGTTGGATTTAAAGAGCCAGTTCTGACGGCTATCGGGACAGGGACCTGCATGGAAGATACAGTCAGCGGGTGTGGTTTAAATAATAATTTTCAGTGGTAATTGTACCTGGCAGGACCCTTTGGGTTTTTAACAAATTCCAATGGTTTTCAATTTATTCCTTCGTTAAATCAAAATGTGGCCGAAAACTTTGGAAAAGGGGCAAATAACAATGTTTTTTAACGAAATTTATGCAAAATCGTGGATTATTTCAAAACTTTAGGCAAAGAGGATTTTTATGAAGTTTTTTGCATAAACGCGCAAATTAGCCCCATACTTAGGATAAAGCGGGCTAAGTGGATTTTTTCATATTTTTGCTTTTTAAGTGGGTATAAAGGTGCAAAAAGGGGGTTTTCGAGGGTTTTTAGGCAAAAATGGAGGGTTGGCTAGGCAGATAAGTTCTGATGGAGATAAGAGGTTAGGCTTGGGTTCTTGAGCTTAACTAGGTGTTAATCCAATTCCCTAGTAGTGAATCATATGGCTATAATGCCAAGTAAGGGGTATTTATACATTGCTTTAGGATTTATACACCATGGTGTTATAATAGTAGGGAAAGGGTAACATAGGGAGCTAAATAATACAATTTAGAGGTTAATATGGAGGGAGATGGTGAATGAAGAGTGGTGTTACTAAGTTTTCTTGGGAACAACTTAGCTCCAAGAGTAGATCAAAATGAAAAGAACTTTACACATGAAATGTGGCTTCTGAAGGCCTATGAGAACCAACATAACCTTGAATCTTTCTCACAAACATATCTTGTGAAGGGAGGTTAGTAATGAGTGATAAACAAAGGGAGAAAGGGAAGTTAGACATGCTCCAATGTGTTGTTTTCCTTGTATCTGATTAGCAAATTTCAACTTGGAAGGAACATCACTTCTGCAACCCCATCTAGCTACCCAACTATTTTGCCTAGCATTTTTTGTTTCTTCTTGGAGGGTGCATTTGGACTTGCAGACCCTTGATGTGCCTTTTCTTTTCCCTTGGCTTTTTGCTTTGATCTCCTATCTAGCACTACCCTTATTTCTTCCAAGGCCCCAGATTAAGTAGTTGGGAACCTTAGTTTCTCTGCCTAACTACTGATCTGCCAAGATTAAATAGTTTGGACAGATTTCTTGCTCTATTCCACAACAAAAATTGAAAACATGGCATGATCCAGATTAGACTGTTGGGTCATCCATCAAAACTTTAATAGGCATGAAGGCATGTACACACCTTGTCTTTCCTTGCAAATATGGGATCTTTGTAGCAACAAAGCAGAGCATATTTGGCACTTGAATTTTCCAATCATGAAACATGAAACCTATTGGTATAGGTATCCAACATACTCCATTATTGAAGGGAAGGTCAATGAGCCAATTATTTTGAATGAAGTCCTTTAGGATTGACCTTTCCTAACTTCCTCTGCATCTTCCTCCTCTCTTTTCTTCTAGTTTTGTAATCATATTGAAATCGCCTCCAGCAATCCAAAGAGGGAGCGATCTGTTATGGTTAATTTCAGAGAGAGAATTTAGGATACCCGCTTTAAGAGAAGTCTCCTGTGGAAAATATACATTAGTTAAGAGCCTGTGTATATTTGTGCCTATAATGTGAAAGATTTCTTGTAGAAAATTCCTGTGTGCATGGAAATTGTTGATCCTGATAGCTCTTGAATCCCAGATAATCGCTAAGCCTCCAGAGGTGCCATCTACATCCACCGCCATATTGAGGCTCCCAGGCCATATTTTAACAGTTAATCTATCTAATGCATTAGAGTTGCATTTGGTCTCTTGCAAGAACAGGACTTGAGGATTTTCTTGCTTTATCATGTTTTTAATATTTCAAGTTTTCCTTGAGCTATTAAGCCCTCTTATATTCCAAGAGATTAACTTCATTGGGAAGGATTTTTTTCAGTGTTGTAGTACTTGGTTAACTTGGAATACCTACCGGAATCCATTAGAAATTGTCCTATTGTGATTGCTCTTTGTAAGTCAATTTTCCTTCCCCGCTTTTTGATATATTTGGCTATAAATCTACCATCCCAGGTGCCTCCAGTCTGTATACCAAGAGATTTTTTCCGCTGCACTCAATATAGGACTTCTTCCAGATTCTTAAGTTGTCCCGCTAGAATGTTGTCAAAGTTGTTTGTTCTGCATGCTTTTTCCAGACCTGGGATGTCCAAATCCCCAATATCTATTGCTTCTGTTTCTTCCTCCATGAACTATGGATAATTTGATTCTTTAGTCAGATCCTCGTCTTGATTGGCATTTGAATGTGGTATCTCCATCGGCATAACTTGAGTGTTCCATAATATTTCTTTTTGCTTGTTTGAGGTAGAAGCTTCCTTGCCTAGTGTATCTGCATTAGGCATTATGGGATTTGCCATCTTTGTGTGGTTGTCTTTCATTGACTCTGGCTCTGGTGGTGTAGGAGATTCTGTTTGCAGGTCCAACTAATGAGTTAAAGCACCAAAACTGTTGCTTGTTGAAGGCATAGAAGGGCCTGTATGCGATACTTTGGTCTTTGAAGCTTGTTTCTTATGGGATTTTCGGTGATTTGTTACTTTGATGAAGCCGCCTGCTTCAGATGCTTCTGGACCAGAGGTAGGAGAGGTTTTTTGCGTTAACATGTAGTCTCTGAATAAATGCCCCAAGGCATGACATCTTTGACATCTAAAAGTCACATGTTCATAATCAATCGATTGAACCCATTCAATATCATTGTGAGATATGCTTACCGCATCTGGGAGAGCCTGGTTGAGGTTCATATAGACGCATATACGTGCAAAAGAGGTGTATCTGCATGTTTTCATTTCCTCTGCTATCTTGACAAACTCGCCCAGAGTATTACCAATCGCCTGTAGGGAGTCTTCCTCCCAATATTCCACCGGCAGCGAGTATAAGCGCATCCACACCGGAGCCCAACTGAGATCCTCCTTGTCCGGGTTGAAGTGTTCCACCCATCCTGTGAGAAATAGACCAGCTGCATTAAAGAAGTAAGGCCCCCCATCCAAGACCCTGTTTCTGTCCTCCAGGCAGTTGAAGATGGCAGTGAAGAACCATTTTGGTCATAACTGCAGGGTTATATGTCCTTTGGGGTGCCATTTCGCATTTATCCAGCTCCTTAAAGCCCCCTCAGTCGGCCACAGACCAAAAAACTTCCCGATTAGAGCGTGATATTTCATGTACTCTATCTTTGCATTGATTCGATGGCCTGGTAGTACTACCTTTGGGCACACAAAGGCGATGAGTTTGCATGTAGCTGAGCGTACCTCTGGTGGCTTTTCATCTTTTTTTGTCTGTTGATCTTTTAGATCCTCACTGTCCTCTTTTTAGTTTGTAATTTTTGCTTCTTCCTGATTCAGCAGCTGCTCATTTTCGTTTTGTGGGGGAGGTTCATCGCCCTCCCCCCGCAGGGGCTCCATGAGGTAGGGTACCCTCTGACCTGTGAATGAAAGAGCCTGAGTCCGTCAGAAATTGCAGGGATTCTGCAGTCTAGCACAGTCTGCCATTGCTGCAAGTGTTCAAACCCTAGAGCGCAAAGCGTTCCAAACCATCTCAATCTCTTCCCAACAGGGACATTTTACTTGCCTCTGTGCGAAACATTTTACTTGGCTCAACAGGGACATTTTACTTGCCTTAACAAGGACATTTTACTTGCCTAGGTTTTGTAAGAAAATATATTACCTTCGTAACTATAAGGAACTCATACATCTCCATATATATCTTGTCTATGTCTACAAATCTTATAATATTTTCTTTGTATCAATATTTTTTCAATATGTTCATACCTACAAAAAAAGGATGGCATTTAATCTATATGTATAACACTACTAATTATATTCTTCCTGTCGAGTTCAAGATATCTATTTATCAACAATAATGTTTTCTTTTTTCATACAACTTCCTCGAAATCAACAGTAATACCATATTCATCAGCTTTAGAAACTAAATAATTCCTATTTCTCTCTTTATTCTAACTGAAAATAATTAAACAACAGGCAAATAATAAAAAACAATTTTTTTGCTTTCACAATAAAAGAATACTAGAGTTAGAAACATCGACTTGATCAGTGTCTTGGGAAATTAGAAGTCAAGTATCAGGATTCTCCTAACCATGACATTGCTACACAACCAATGTCCCTCTGAGCAACCAAACCTACAATTCTATTTTTTTTATTTCTCTACTACTTGCTCCTCTTTAGTCTCTATTCTCAGTTCTCTAAATAATGAGACAAAAGAAGGTAAAAACAACAAATATTACCCCATCGAGCATTCTTTTGGTGGTTAATAACCGCCTCCACCTCACCAATAGGTGGTAGGTGGTTTTTAGCTCATTAATGGGATTCTGTTTCCGAATCTCGAGGATACACTTCCTTCCTTCTAGGAAATCATTAATTGGCCAAAATGATAATTTTACATTAAATCTAATCACTCATATTATATTCCTAGGACTTCTTTATGCGTAATAACTCCTTCACAATTAATTCTAGACTTTTTCTCTTTCAACCACTTATACTCAATAATTATTTTACGAGTTTTTTATTTATTCACAAAATAAAGACATCTGATTACAAATTTACATCAATTATTATTAACATTAAATTTTGATGATAATTTAAACTGTTTACTTTTATTTCAATGTAACATACTTTAACCGTAAATAACTTATGCACATTTAATTACAAAATAATTAAGCTAAGGGATATCATATCCTCCCTCTCTTAAATTTAGCACTATCTCGGTGTTTGATTAACGTCTTTTCGGGAGACACATTCCAATTTTTATAAAAACAAGAGGGAAATGATTTTTTGAAAGCATCCTCCAACTCCCACATTTCTTCTTTTGAGTAAAATGTTCCATTGAACCTTCAACTACACTACATCTCTATTTCAGAGAATAACTACCCTACATTCTAGAAAACATGGTGGTTTTGCTATGAACTCTCCATCTAGTTCCATCTGTACAACATGCCAATCAATTATATGAGAGGGATCATGTACATAATTTTTCAACAAAGAAATACATTATGAATTTTAATGTTTGTTAGTAACGCTAGATGATAATATACATTCCTTACCATGTCCAACACCTCAAAAGTTCCACAATATCAAGGAGATAATTTGGCGCATTGCCAAGTCTGAGCGTGCTCATCATAGGATTGAATTTTAAATACACATTATCTCCCACATTAAAATCTTTTTGAGTTCTTTTCAAGTCTGCATAAATTTTCTGGCAGTCTTATGCTGTTTTCAAATTTTGTTTAACCTACATGACTACTTCTTCCATATATTTAACATGTTTGGTCCTAATACCAATCTTCCTTTAGGGTGATCCAAGCTTAGGGGTACCTTACATCTTCTTCCATAAATGACTCAAAAAGGGCTCATTTTTAAAGAAGTTTGATATTCATTTTTATAATCAAATTCTTCTAAGTGCAGATAATCCTCCCATTTAGTATGTTTCTCTTTTACATATATCCTTAGCATATCCTCCAATATATGATTAGTTCCCTCTGTTTGACCATCAATTTTAGGCTGATAGGATGTGCTAAAGTTTAAATTTGTTCCCATTTTTTCAAACAACCCTTTCCAAAATTTAGATGTGAATTTATTATCCCTATCTGAAATTACAACATTAGGGATTCCATGAAGTCTAAAAATTTCCTTCATAAAGATTTATGCAATATTTATGGCCTTAAAAGTAAATTTGATTGGGATGAAGTCTATTGGTTTACTAAGTTTATCAACCACAACCATAATGGAATCATACTATATCCTAGTATTTGGTAATCCAGTGATGAAATCCATTGAAATTGTCTCCCATTTACATTTTGGAATGGGCAGGGGTTGCAATGACCCAGTAGGATGTTGATGAGATGCTTGCACTTTATTTCACTCAAGACTTCTAGCTACATATTATATTGTCTCATATTTCATATTTTTCCAATAAAAATCCTTTCTTAATACAATGGTCAACTTTTTATAACCAAGATGTCCAACCCTTGGGATTTTGTGAAGTTCATATAAGATAATTTGTTTCATATTTATGTTACCAAGTACATAAATATTTCCTTTAAATTGATATCGATATTCATTATCTATTGAAAATTAATTTTTCTCCTCCAAATTTTCAATTTTCTGCACCTTTTCTTTGATTTTCAGATACTGTGAATCAAAATTTGTAGTTGTTTTGACCTGACCTAATACATTTCTTAACCAAATAATTGTTGATGTAGCACAAATATGATTAAGTTTCCTTCTGAAGGTTTCAATTATTTTATTTTATTTTCCCTTGATATGTGTAATCTCAAGATCACATTCACTAATAAATGCTAAGAATATTACTTTTCTAGCATTTATATTAGGTTAATCAAATAGATATTTGAGACTAACAGTATCTGTCTTTAACAAAAACTTTCTCCCTATTAGGTAATGTCTCTACATTTTGAATGCATGAATGATAGTGGCCAATTCTAGAACATGAGTGGCATAATTTTTCTCATGTTCTTTTATTTTTCTAGACTGATAACAAATAACACAACGGTCTTGCATCAAAACTCCTAGTCCCTCCTTGCATGCATCTGCACATACCACACTTTCCTTGTTTGGATCAACCAATCTTAAAATTGGAGTTGTGGTCAAAAGTTATTTTATCTTATCAAAGTTGTCTTGAAACGTTTGACACCACACAAACTTAATCCCTTTGTTTTGTAGACAAGTAATTGGATATACAAGTTTAGAGAATCCTTCTATAAATATCCTATATTAGCCTTTGATTCCAATAAAGGATTTGACTCCTACATTTTTGGGTGTTGGCCATTCCATTATTTATTTTACCTTTTCTAGATGAACAAAAATTCCTTATGTTGATATTACATGTCCTAGTTAATGAATTAGTTTCTGGTAAAATGAACACTTGCTAAATTTGGCATATAGTTCATTATCTCCTAGAGTTTGAAGGACCACCTACAAATGTTGGTTATGTTCTTAGTTACCCTTTGGGTACACTAGAATATGATATATAAAAATAATTACAAACTTATCTTGAAATGGTCTTAGTACATTGTTTATAAGGCACATGAATGTAGTTGGTGCATTAGTAAGCCTAAATGGAAGTACTACAAATTCATAATGTCCATAATGTGTGCAAAATATTGTCTTATGTATGTCATCATCCCTAATCTGATATAATGATATGCTGACCTTAGATCAATTTTAGAGAAAATAGAATCCCCTCTAACTTGATCAAATAAGTCTTCTATTTTGGGTAAGGGATATTTATTTTTTATAGTCATCTTATTTAGCTATCTATAATCTCTACACAATCTCAATGTACCATCATTCTTTTTCGCAAACAGAACTAGTGCTCCTCAGCGAGACACACTCGGCCTTATATAATTTTTGTCCAAGAGTTCCTACAATTGAATTTTCAGCTCCATTAATTCAAGAATTCTCATTTTGTATGGGGATTTTGATGCTAGAACAACCCTAGGTATATGATAAACTGTAAAATCAATATCTCTCCTTGGAGGGAGTTTTGGTATTTCGTCTAGCAAGACATCCTTATACTGCTCTACTATAGTATATTCTTGTAATGATGGTTGTTTTTTATTTTCAAAAATACCTTGTACTTGGTAAATGAACATTTGACATCCTTTTATAGTATAATTTTTATCTATATTGTAGAGATTTGTCTAACAAAGATTTTTCTAGGAATTCCTTGAACCATGCAAGCTTCGCCTTTATAGTATACACAAGTAAAGGAATTTTCCAAATAGTTAAATATAACTTTATGTGATTCTAACTATTCCATCTCCATGAGGATATCATAATATCCCAAGGGTAGAACGTTCAAAGTAAGTATGACATGCATTCCACCCAAGTTTATTGTACAATTTTTTCTAATTTTTGTCACTTTTCTTTTTTTCCTGTGGCAAATTGCACTAACCAAGGCTTATGTTGTTTTTCTTTTTCAAGTTTACACCTTTCAACTACAACAAGGGAAACATAACTTAATGTATATCCTAGATCTTTAAGCACACATACACATTTATCAAGAATCTTAGCTTGTAATTCCACCATAGTAAATTGATGGTCTTCTTGTGTCTCATCTAGTGCAACATTGATTTTGGGTATATTATAGGAAACATCATTCACAGTAGATGCTTCATGAATATTGTTTACTTTTTCCTTCTTTTTTAGTGGATTTCATGGAAAATATCTCCATAGGTGGTTTTTAACACATCACCAACATCTAATTGGTGGTTTTCCCGATCCACTGAAATTTCTTGTTCCTGTACCAGATCCTCCTTTTTTTCCTAAAGCTCTTTTGCTAGTTAAAATTTATGTTATAATTTCCTTCTTGCACACTCTTAGAAAAATTAGAATTTTTAAACCCCTTCTTATTATTATTAAATATGTCAAATTTATTTTCCATCCATCCTTTGGAATTCTCACATTTTTGTTTTCTCTAATTAGAACATAGTTTAGACTTTCTAATAGTCTCATCCATGGTCTTCAGTTGGTCAAACTCAATTCTTTCTCTATATGAAAAAGGTAGGAAACTAATAAATATTTGTATTATTTCCTTCTCTTCTTTCAGATAGGGAAGGTGTCTTAATAGGCTCATTAATTTATTAACAAACTCATCCATGGTAGACTGTCTCAATTTCAGCTGATGGAACTCACTGGCATTTTCATTAAAAAACCTCTTAGTCAAATATTTCTTAAATTATTTCTTGAAAATTTTTGAAGTTAAATTCCTTCTTCTAATTCTTTTGACAACTTTTTTTTCTTCCCTCCATAAGGATGCCTTCCTATTCAAATAGTAAGTTTCCAATATTTCCTTCAGAATACTTGGATAATTGTATGCTTCAAAATATTTAGACATATTTAGGAGGCATGCTTATGCTCCTTCTTCATATGCACCATCAAAGTTAGGTTTGATTTTCTTAAACCCTCCCTGTAACTAGGAGGAAGATCTCTCTTTTCAAGGCAAAGAGGTACTGCTACTTGATTTTTGTTCTCCTTGATGACTAGACTCATTTTTTTGGCTTTCACTAGAAGTTATGGAGTTGGTTATACTTGTGGATTTACTTCTAGATATTTTTCTATGAATCCTTTTGTTGACTCTTTAATTTTCTAGTTTTCTTAGCACGTATCCATTAATATTCTCATGCTTCTCTTTTGATTTGGCTAACTCCTCTTGATTTTCCTTGATATCATGTAGATCTGTTTTCAAACTCCTTATTACTTGTAGTAACGCATATCCCTGCTTTTGTGCATTATTGGTTCTACCACCCACCACTCCTAGTTTAGTATCAGTTCCTCACCACCCCTTGGTGATCTTACAAAAGTATATCAATTAAATTCTTCAACCATACTTCAAGCTCCTTAATCCTTTAAGTAATATGTTCATGAAATAAATAATTGTTTTAGTTTTAGGACTTTGTAGAGGCCCAATGTAAAGTATATCAATTAAATTCTTCAACCATACTTCAAGCTCCTTAATCCTTTTAGTAATATGTTCATGACATAAATAATTGTTTTAGTTTTAGGACTCTGTAGAGGCCCAATGTTGTAATTACAAGTCTAATACCACTTGTAAAGATCTCACTTATATCTAATTTTTTTTAAAAAGAAGTACACCTTTTCAATCTTTATAATTAATCTACCAATGATTAGACCAATAATTCTTGTTTTCAAATTCATCGTATATAAATATAACTCCAAACTTTCGATACTCAAGTATATAACATTTGCACACATATACTACCACAATAACTTGTTTTCTGTTCAATATTTCTTGTAATTACTTACACCTTTAAACTCTTATATTATCAGGCTTTATTCGTTTGTTGCATGTGGTATATTACTTTGGCCGATATATTATACATTGTAAGCCTTTGTATAAAAATATGGACCTTAGTTCGTTCCATGTCTTTGGATAGATATGATGTTGACATCAATGATTAATTGTAAACTCATTTTATACCTAACTTACTACAACGCTTGTACCACTTTAGTAGTTCACACTTCATGTAAATCATGGTTTCCTTCAAAGTGTTCCCACAACTTGTTGTATTGGACTAACGAAAACTTGGTCATATGAATGGCCTTTTTTATTCCATTGTTTTAAATGTGGTATTATTTGGGATCGTTTAATGGCAATGTTTCTAGATTATTCCATACCTAAGTGGGAAGTCTATTCCTGTCGACACGTATACCAAGTTGACCTTACCCAAATCAATGGTTCATACCATTTGGTATCAAATCGTTGGTATGAATTAGAATATGGTTTCGGTTAGATGTTAATGATCTTGACATGGGATTTCAATATGTCACATTCAATTATTTGATGAATTCCACTATTCATGCCACTCGACGACTAGGGTTTCACACACAGTTTATTCAATGGAATCTTTCACCAGATGTTCTCTACTCATCTTCTTTTGGCATGATTTCACCATATGTGAATTGTAAATTAACCTAATGTCATAGATTATAGCTCGTTACTTTCTATTTTTAAGTTTATAGATTACATAATGTCAATTAACCTCCATAATTATTATGTTTATGTCAGGCATTGGCTACTAGGTTTTCTCCAGCATGAATTGTTCACATATTGATACTGGCAAATGGAATTTCCTAAACTTTAAGACTAACAATCCAATTGTTCCTTTAACCAAGTTGGATAATTCTTAAAACCCTCTGGCTCTACTTGTGCAAGGGAGAGGTTTTTGAATGAAGAAAATATTCAAACTGTTTAATTATGTTATTCTCTTCTTTAACTCATTTCTGTAGATTGTAAAACACACAGTTCCTTAGAACTAAAGAAATTTTGTTTGTTATAGTATTTAAACCTATTCAGTATTTTAATTTTTTCTATTCAAGTTTCGACAAAATTTCTAATTTATATTTATTTTTATAAAAGTTTCCTTCACATGTTCATTGATCCTCTTTCATATGAGTTATGTATGATGGTTTTTATATTCACTTAAACAGTCTCTATATACATATTTGATGTATATTATCTCTTACTATTTTGAATAGACATCACAATAAATACTTTTATAAACTTTCTCCATGTCTTGTTCCTTTCTAATGGTGTATATGTCTCTTTAAATGCTTTATATATTTATTCCAAATAGTTGCTACAATAATACATATACAACTATAGCTATACTTTAGATTCCTTACTTCTCTTATTCCAAAAGGAATATCCTCTCTTATATATATATATATATATATATAATATTATATATATATATTATTATTATATATATTATATAGCTATATATGGACATTTACATAGCTATGTAATATTGGGCTTTGTTGCATATTTTTTCCTACTACCATACATCTCTAGAATTTATGCATTAATGAAATTAATTACATATAACGATTTATGTTTCTCCATATATATAAATGTAGTTAAATTTATATAAATAGTTCTTAGGTTTCATTAGAAAATATTTTCTCTTTGTAACTACAAGGAACTCGTATATCTCCATATATCTCTTGTTTATGTTTGCAAATCTTATAGTGTTTTCTCTATACCAATATTTCGTCAATATGTTCATACATACAATAGATGGATGGTCTTTAATTCATATATATAACACTACTAACAATATTCTTCCCATCGAGTTCAAGATGTCTATTTATAAATGATAATGTTTTCTTTTTCTCATAGAAATGCCTCAAAACCAACCATATACAAACACAAGAATATCGTATTCTTCAACTTTAGAAACCTAATAATTCCTATTTCTCTCTTTATTCTAATTGAAAAGAATCAAAGAACAAGTAAAGAACAACATGGAAATCCTCACTTTAACAGTAAAAGGATACTTGAGTTAGAAAGGCTGACTTGATCAATTTTCCTTGTGAAATTAAAGGTCAAAGTATGAAGCTCCTCCCAACCATGACACTACTACACAACCAATGTGCCCCCAAGAAATGAGGCCTACAATTTTATTTTCTTTGCTACTTGCTCCTCTTCAGTCTATATTCTTTATTCTATAAATAATGAGACAAAAGAAATTAAAATCAATAGATATTACCCCATCTAACACTCTTTTGGTGGTTAGTAACTGCTCCCACCTCACCAATAGGTGGTAGGAAGTTATATGCTCATTAATGAACTTTTGTTTCTGAGTCTTGAGGACAATTTCCTATATTCTAGGAACCCATTAATTGGCCAATATTATAATTTTCCATTAAATATAATCATTTAGATTAGATGACTAGGAATTCTTAATGGGTAATAAATCCAAAATTAATTGCAGCCTTTTTCTCTTTTAACCACATATACTCAACATTTAAATTCCAGGTTTTTTTCTTTATTCACAAAATAAAAACATCTAAATACAACTTTACATAAGTTATTATCAATAATAATATTTTGTGATAATGCAAATTGTTTACTTGCCTTTCAGTGTAGGATACTTTAACTAGAAATAACTTATATGCATTTAATTAAAAAATCATTAAGCCGAGGGATATCTTTGGCATCATGTTCATGTAAGCACTATTTAATATTTAATAAATTATTTCTTTTTCAAATCTATCCCCTTCTTCAAATGTGACAAATGTATTTAGTCACTTGACAACATTCATAAATCACATTCCAAAAAAGGGCTTGTGTATTATTTGAAAATAATATAAAAGCCCATAAACTAGGACACACACATATTACTTAGTCATTAATGCTTCTCTAGTTATGAAAAAACTAGGGTTATACATAGTCAAAGATATTTTGATAGGTGTTTCATACAAATAATAAATTTGGTTGACGGTTCCTCTTACAAGCATGGGGATGAGAGGCATAATTTATGAAATTAATATTTTATATTCTATATTTTGATGTTATGATCGAGATTGATATCTATGTCTACCAACCTGTTCCACTAGATCTAATCATTGTCCTCCATCTTGGTAGTTTTTGTTAGGAATAATACTGAGATGGCGGCATGAATCGATATTTTAAACGCACCTTAAGTTTTCATTTAATTATTTTGATTTATATACACTATTGTTATTTATGAAACCAACGTATCTACACAGATTTAGTGAAAAAAACAACGTATATCTAGTTAACCAATTCTTCTTAAGTTCCATAAGATATTTTTCTTTAACCAGTGCATTATTAGTTTCATTAGACATATATATTATGTAGTAAAGAGAAGAGTAAACCATCACAAATAATAAACACAACATGAGAACACCAAGATTTTTAGGTGGAAACCCAATGTGGGAGAAAACCATCGCTATTGTTGTCTTTGTCTTCTTTATTATTATATAAATAAATTATTCTTAAAATCATGCACTAGCACAAAATTTTACTAGTATGCATGAACCCACCTGTAGAAGGCTACATCGTTCTCTCATTCTCGCATGCCCATTGGAAGGTAGCTACAACCCCCTAAACTCATTTACTAGCTCCTATCGGAAGGGAGCTACTATGCCCTTTCTCAAGGTTACAACCCTCAACTCCTTGTGGACCACTTTTCAGAATATTTCAAACTGGATCATCCTATTAAACAACCATTACACAACCTATAGGCCACCTTTCATCATATTTTCAAACTGGACCAATATCAACAATAAACTGAAATTGTCTTAACACATTGAAACATTGAATCTGAGTAACTGATCAACTGAGTTACTAAAATATCTAAACACTGAATATAGAACCAAACCAGATCAAATAAATATCATAAAATATACGTTATTTTCCTAAACAGAAGCTACGTATATACACACCTCCTCTGTATCATACCTGTGTACATATATTAAATCATCAAAAGATGAATCGTGATGTGCTGTATTATTGAACCAATTATTGAATCAAGTACTGAAATATTTCCAAATCACTAAACCTATCACAAATTACAAAATTATAGCATCATTACTAACCAATATTCCAATCATGAACAACCAACACAATCAACATAGTCAAGTAAATATTAGCATGATCAAGATTTCATCCAGATAAATCATCAAGTAAACCAAACATCATCAACTGTAAACATCAAGCATCAAATCAAACCCTAGTTTGTATATGTTACTTGCACAAGGTATATCCGCATATGTATGTGTTTATCATAAACAACACCTATCTATAGATCTTCACAAACTAGAAATATTTTGCAGAATATATACATGACCCTATAGAGATAGATCTACGTATGCACATGACTATTCCCAAAACTACCTATGTATATATTTGAAAACTTTTGTTGCAAACATAATTTCACTTTTTGCAACTTTTAGTGTCAATACTACAGGTTCATCATTATTACATACTTTAACATTTGAAATAAGTAAATATATGAAGCATATATGTCAACATACTTCAGATATTTCATATATGAGCCTTCTCCTTACTCCCTAGTGCACACCGATTTCAGTTGAGATCACTCATAAACAATTCATTACTTGCACACTCAACACCTTGATCTCCAACTCTTTATATAGTATTTTCCTTAGCCAATACCTTAGGTAAATAGCCTTGTAGTGTCTTTAATATTATTTGATGGGATCAAATAATTATTATTGCTCAAATTACTATGGATCAATACCATGGTAATGACCCTTGGTATCTAGATTACCATGGTTCAAATTATGTACTCAAATTTTATTCACAAGAACTGTGTATGTATGTGACCCTTCTTCACAAGACGTGTGTATACTTTCTCACTTCATCTTTATCATCCATATGTCTCTGAACTATCAATTTTTTGTTCATAGCCTCAGTAGCACTTGTAAGAAACTTCATGAGTTCCATAATCATCATGATACCATAATATTGACATCCTTATTAAGTAGGTTTCCATCAAGGAAAACACATTAGCCATAATGCCAATGATCTACCCCCTTGGACATGATGGAAACCACTTTGGTGTTTGGAAACCACCTGCAAATACACCTTCAAACATCAAGTCTTTTCTAGAAACACAGCAAGCTACTCTCCAAGTATTCTTTTCCAAACACCAAGCTTCTCTCCCCCTTTGACATCAAGGG
This sequence comes from Pinus taeda, assembly GCA_000404065.3. Classification (NCBI taxonomy): domain Eukaryota; kingdom Viridiplantae; phylum Streptophyta; class Pinopsida; order Pinales; family Pinaceae; genus Pinus; species Pinus taeda. Next base: position 186,106 of record APFE030450007.1, on the reverse strand, counting down.
AAAAGGGTTGAACCAAGCTGAATGAAGTGTTGATACTTGTAGGTGTGATTTGTTGAACATGAAATAGTGAATCTACATCCTGACCATGCTTCTCTTGAGAATATGTTGGACCTTCTAAAGATATACAAGTAAAAGTAGAAGGATTTGTGACTCAACCGAATATGACCTTTCCTATCACCAATGACTGATGATTACATCTATCATCAAACATAGTGGGGTTACATATTTGATAATAAAAAAATCATAAATGCCCCACAATAATGGGATTGAATATATAAGATGACTTGATCCCAATAGCCCATACATTGTTGAATATTACAATGACTACAACATGGCTTTGGGAAAATTACAGATTGGGGGGGGGGGTGGTGAATCAACATTTAGAAATCATTAAACTTATCAATTTCACATCCATATTTATGTATGTGACTTTATTAAAGGGAACCTGCATATGTGTGCGATCGTTGTGCAAACAACTAGCATATATCCAGTAAATTTACTTTTCAATTAATTCATCATCTATTTAACTTGAGCCAATGCATGTGTACCTCATTAAGCACTAATTAAATAGTAACCATGTGTAGTAATAACAAAATAAACCATAATACATTAGCAACACATCCAAACACATGAACACCAAGATTTTTAGGTGGAAATTCAGTGTGGGAAAAAACCACAGATGTTGTCATCTTTGTCTTCTTTTTATTATAAAGAAAAAATTATTACAATATTGTACTGGCCCAAACTCATACTTGTACGCAGGAATCCACCTATAGAAGGCTACAACCTTCTCTTGTTCTCCAACACCTACTGGAAGGGAGATCCAACCCCCTAATCTCGTTTACCGGAACCTATCGGAAGGGAGCTCCATCCCCTTGATCTGATTTACCAACTACCACTGGAAGGAAGATTTGATTCCTTATTGAAGGATCAAACCATTAACTCCTCCATGGAACACGTTTCATAAATTTTCATACTAGATCCACCTGATACAACATACCACAACTTGTAGGCCACTTTTCATCAAATTTTCAAACTAGATCCACTATCAACATTTAATCCAAATACCAAATATCAAAAATGAAACTGATCACTGCAAAAAATCACTCAATCATCAACTGAAAAAACCATTCTCTAACCTAATTGAATCAACCAATAACTGAATCAACTGAAACCCAAACCAATAAACTTATTCTCAAACAACCAGAATAGTTATATCACTATAAACAGAATATTAGTATTGAACTCAAACACTTCATCAACTTACTAAATCAACTAACAACCCTGATCAATAAATTGTCATAATATATATGCTACTTTATTGTAGAAAACCCATGTGTATAGGCCAATTCCTTGAAGCATACTCACGTATATATCTCAAAACATTGAACCCTAAAACTCAACCACTGTCACTCTAAAATAAATATTGAACCATACACAGATCCACTGCATCATTCTAAAATAGTAATAAAAAAGGTCACTAATCTTCAATCACAAACAACTAGTAGCTTCATCATCCTTGTAGGTTTTAACCCAGTACAGAAATTACCTGCAATGAATTCTAAATCACAAGACAAATAAAAAAATTGAGAGCATAACAAATAAAACACATATACACAGAGATTTCCCACTGGATCTCAAAACCGGGACTACAGCTTGATTTTTTCATTATGTTCCTTTCAATGTTACAATACATACTTATACATGCCGAAGCATCCAATACCATGGACCGAAAACCATCACGTCCAAAACCATGGACCGAAAACCATCGCGTCCAAAAAACATGTGCGAAAATCATGCACAAAACCATAGGTGGGTCCGCCCAACCTAACATAGGGACCAAAACCAAAATTTTCTAGGCCACTGCCCCAGACCCCATAAAGTGGGGTTACGGGTACCCCTCAAGCCCCCTGTTTCTTGCTGAACCACGAAACTAAGCGGGGTCCCAAATAAAATGTTCCTCCACTAGTACTCTTGCGATCATCAACATTACCTACCCAATTTGCATATATGTAAGCATGGAGTGAAAAGTATGAGTTTTTGGGGTACCATAGACCAAGATCTTGAGTTCCTTGTAGATTGAATATTCTCTTAATTTCTAGGAGATGAGTTTCCCTAGGATTTTGTTGAAATCGTCTAACAATGCCAACTGCATGCATAATGTATGGTCTAGTACCTATAAGATAGAGCAAGCTTCCAGTCATAGATCTATATTCTCATTGATATACTAAAGGAGAATCATGTTTTTGACTAAGATTGCGTCATGTTACCATGGGTGTGCATACAAGATTGGAGTCTTCCATTCCATATTTCTTCAAAATCCATTTGAGGTACTTTGTTTGGGAGAGAAATATAGCATTCCTAGTTTGTTGAACTTGAAGGCCAAGAAAGTATGTTAGTTCACCAAGTAGAGACATTTCAAGTTCTTGATTCACTGAAGAAAATCCTTGACTCATAGATTCTACATTGCTTCCAAATATGATGTCATCTACATAAACAAAAACTATCAAAAGTTTGTCTTTATTAATTTGATATATAAGTTGCTATCTGTAGACCCCTTTTTGAAGCCTTGTTGCTGAAGATACTTGTCAAGACGATAATACCATGCGTTAGGATCTTGTTTTAATCCATATCATACTTTCTTAAGTTTGCAAACATGAATTTTAGCATTTCCAAGAATGAACCCTTTAGGTTGCTCAATATAAACTTCTTCTTATAGATATCCATTTAAAAATGCATATTTAACATCCATTTGATATACTTTAAAGTTACGAAATCTTGAAAATGCAAGAAACATTCTTATGGCTTCATGTCTAGCTACTGGTGCAAATGTTTCTTCAAAGTCTATCCCTTCCTATTGAGCATAGCCTTTGCATACAAGTCTTTCTTTGTTTTGAATTACTTCTACATTTTCATTTAGTTTGTTCTTGAATACCCATTTTGTTCCAATTACATTTTTATCATGAGACCTTGGTACTGATTCCCATGTATGGTTCTTTTCTATTTGATTAGGCTCTTGATGCATTTCCTTAACCAAACATTCATCTTTGTTTTCTTGAGTCACATTTTGAGGTTCAACTGTGGATAGTAAGGCTAAGTGACTAGGATTTACAACAAGAGTTCTTCTAGTTTGTATTCTTGCTTCCTTTTCAACTAAAATTTGAGATTTAAGATGATTTTTTTTAACATACCTTGATGGAGTATTTTTTGATGTATCTATATTTTCATTTCATTATTCTGATGATTCTATATTTCCTTCTCTTACAACCTTTTGGCTTGTAGTAGGGAGAGTTTTTCCATATTCTAATGGATATCTTTTGGTACTCGTGGATGCTTCATCAATCATAAGATATATGCATTCAACAATCTTTTGAAGCCTTTTATTATATAGCGTTTATATCATTTGCTTCTAGAATAATATCAAAGGATGATTCCTTCATCATCTCTAGATTCAAACTTTCTAATTTTATCATCATTTTTCTTTATGTAACATTTTCTTCTGAAAATTCTAAAGTGTTTGACAGTTGCAAGCTTACCAAACCATAGTTCATGTGGAGTTTTACCATTGTTTACTTGAACATGAGATTTATTAATAATACTCACAGTTGTATTTGTTGCTTCTTCCCAAAAGGTGTGAGGTGTTCCTGACTCATTAAGCATGGTACAAGCCATTTTTTGGACTTTTCTATTCATTCTTTCTTCCACTCCATTTTCTTGAGCAGTCTTATCTATGGAAAACTATCTTTTGATGTTGTGGTGTTCACAAGAATTGAAAAACTTATTTGATATTAACTCTCCTCCTCTGTCAAATATAAGACATTTAATTTTCAAATCTAACTCATTTTCTACTATATCCTTTAATGATTTAAATCTATCAAATTCCTCATCTTTATGTTTTAGTAAGCCAATCCATCACATTTTTTTTAAATCATTAATGAATAATATGAAGTGTTTTCTCCACAAGAAGAATTCCTTCTCATAAGACTACATAAATCAATATGAATAAGATCAAGTGGCTTACTTAAAGTACCTTCTTTAGATTTAAACTAAACTCTAGTTTGCTTACCAAATTGACATGATTTCTAGATGTTGTTTTCAAGTGGAGATATGTTGGGCAAGTCATGAACTACTTTCATTCTGGTTGATTTGTAAAGTTGAGAAAAATAAGGTGCCCCAACCTTTTGTGCCAAAGTAAGCGTTCCTTAGATTTTCTTAAATAACAATTCTCTTGGCCACCTTCTAGGACATAAACATTTCCTAGAGTCCTTGTTGCTTTTATTATGATCTTACTTCTATCCAGATTTCTTACCACGCAATTATTTGATCTTCAAATAACCTCATGCCCTTGGTCACACATTTGACTAACACATAACAAGTTATGTCTTAATCGATAGAGAAATAATACATTTCTAGCCTTGACCTTTTCTTTCAACAACAAAGTTCCCTATCCCTTGATAGCAACAGGTGAGTTATTCCAAAAGTTACATTATTTACTTCCTTTATTTCATTAAAAGAAGTAAAATTACCTTTTTCACCTATCATATGCTTTGAACATCCACTATCAGTGTACGATTATTATGAAAGCAGCTCACAAAAAGATAGAAAAGATAGATCAATGCCTTAGAATTCAACCTCTTCAAGGGGGAAACCTCCTTTAAATTACACAAATGAATGATTCTTTCATGATTCAAATGAAAAAACCTCCTTTCTATATATAGGAGTCTAAGGAGTCACAATATAACCCAGCCGACCCAACAATAATAATATAAAGGCACAAAAATAACAATAGAGGGATTCTATGGGGCACAGTAATAACAATATGGGGACAATAGGGGCACAACAATATTAATAAAGGATATAACTACAATAGTAATGGGGTAATCACTAGTATTATAGGACCTACATGCCATTTTACTTCAAAAAATGTTGTCCTCAATGCTTGAGTAGTTCTAGATGCTTCTGATAAAATTCTCATTCCTCCCATGTGGAATCTTCAGTAGATAAGTTTCTTCCACTTGATGAGATTTCTCCAAATTGATTGATTTCGTAGCTGTTGAGTTCTTGTTTCTATGGACTTGCTTCCGGTTCCAATATAATTTTTCCTTCCTCGTCAAGTTCTGGCAATATTGTTTGAACTGGAGCTTGTCGCCTATAACCTTCTTTAAATATGAAACATGGAAAATGGGTGCACTCAAGAAGCTGTAGGAAGCTCCAATTTGTATGCCATAGTACCAATCTTTTGCAACACCTTGTACAGACCATAATACTTTAGTGATAATTTATCATCCTTCTTAGCTTGCTTGAGGGACATTTGTTTATAATGTTGTAGTCGTAGGAATACCCAATCACCTACATCAAAACTTCTTTCATTGCAATGTTGATCTCCCTATTGTTTCATTCTATTCTGTGCCAACATGAGGTTATCCTTTAAGAGTTTGAGGACTTGTTTTTGATGCTCGATGTGATGTTCCAGTTCTTGAACCTTAGAATTTTCTCTTAAATATGATGTGATGGATGGTGGCTGCTATCCATAAAGTGCCATAAGTGGGGTCATTTTTGTTGTTGTATGGAAGGAAGTGTTATACCACCATTCAACCAGAGGAAACCATTTAGATTGAGGATGATAAGATGATCTATGAGCTAATTGAGTATCGAGAGAAGAAAATAATTCTGTCCAAAAATTTCAGGTGAAAATTAGATCTCTGTCACTTACAATAATCTTTGGGTTTCCATGTAGCTTTTGAATTGTTTCCATAAATGTAGTAGAAACTATACCGGCTCTAAATGGATGTGATAATGCACAAAAGTGTGCATACTTGGTAAGTCTGTCAACTACCACCATGATGACACTCTTTCCCTCAGACTTGGGTAAACTTGTGATAAAATCCATTCAAACCTACTCCTAATGTTGGCTTGGAATGGATAAAGGTTGTAATAGACTCGAGGTCTTAATTGTTCCAACTTTATTTTGTTGGAAAACCAAACATTCTACCACAAACTTTTGAATATCCGATTTAAGGTCATCCCAAAAAAATTCCTTCTTAACCTTGTGGTAAGTTTTTAAAAATCCTGACTGCCTCCTAAGGGAGAAGTGTGCAATTCCATAAGAATATTTTGGCTGAGTTGGGAATTCTTACAGAGGTATAAGTTATCTTTGTACCATAATGAATCATTTTTCTAGCTAAATGTATCAGATGTACTCAAATCTTCTTGTAACTTTTGAATAAGTGCCCACACTTCTTCATCATTTTTCCATTCCTCCCTTGCTTCGTTTATCCAACCTGGTTGGATAATAGAAATGGTGCACAATAATGCTTCCAAATCTCGTCCTTTCTTGAGAGTGCATTTGCCACCACATTTTGCTTCCCTTTTTTGTAGATGATTTCAAAGTCATAACCCAACATCTTTTTGACCCACTTTTGTTGCTCCCCAAAAGATAATCTTTGTTATAAAAAGTATTTAAGGCTATCATGATCCATTTTTACCTTGAAGTGTCTTCCCATTAGGTAGGGTCACCATTTCTTAAGTGCATGTAGTATTGCCAACATTTCCTTCTCATAAATAGTTTTGTTTAAAAATGTTTCCTTGATTGGACGACTTTCAAAAGCAATGGGTCTTTCATCTTGCATTAAAACAGCACCAATTCCATTTCCTGATCATCACATTCCATAATAAAGGTTTTTTTGAAGTCCGGTGTAGCTAAGACCGGTGCTTGGCACATTGCCTCTTTAAGATGTTCGAAGGCCTTTGTTGCTTCTGGAGTCCATTAAAATGCATCTTTCTTCAATAATGTTGTTAGAGGTGGTGCTATTCTTCCATAATTCTTAACAAACTTGTGATAATAGCCTATAAACCTAAGAAATCCTCGCAGATGCTTTATGGATGTGGGGATTTTCCATTCCTTAATGGCTTTAATTTTGCTAGGGTCTACCTTAACTCCTTCATGGGATACAATATGACCCAAATATTCCACCTCTTGGACTCCAAAGAAACATTTGGATCTTTTTGCATATAATTGTTTCTCCTCCAATAGTTGTAGCACCTTGTCAACATGTTCAACATGATCCTTCCAAGACTTGTTGTAGATTAGTGTATCATCAAAAAATACCAACACAGATTTTCTAATAAATGGTTTCATAATTTAATTATTCAAACCTTGAAATGTTGAAGGTGCATTGTAAGGCCAAAAGGCATGACCAAAAATTCATAATGACCCTCATGAGTTCTAAATGTTGTTTTCGGAATGTTTTCAATCTTCATTCTGATTTGATGATATCTTGAATGAAGATCCAACTTGGTGAAGTAAATTGATCCATGCAATTCATCCAGTAATTCATCAATGACAGGAATGGGAAACTTATCTTTAATAGTGAGCTTGTTGAGCTCCCTATAATCCGGACACATGCACCATGATCCATCCTTCTTGTGCACCAATACTACTGGAGTAGAGAAAGAACTTTGACTAGGTTGAATTATACTAGCCTCTAGCATTTCAGCAATCATACATTTAATTTCACTCTTTTGGGCATTGGGATATCTGTACGGCATGATGTTTGGAGGAACACTTCCTGGAATTAGATGAATAGCATGATCATGATCACGAATAGGTGGGAGACCTTTGGAGTCTCAAATACCTTGGAATGATTGTCCAAGACTTTTTGGAGATCTAGAGAAATAGATGATTCTGATGTGGAAACATCTAGCGAACATAATTGTGCAATTACACCTCCTTGCTCCTTTTTTCGAAGCTTTGTCATAACATTAGAGATGATTATATTTCCTGGTTTCCCTGCAATACCCCTTAATTCATCTTCCTTTACTTCCGTAGAAAATTTGATGAAAAGTTCTTGAAAATTAAAAGCTATTGTACCCAAGGATTGTAGCGATTGGACTCCTGGTACAACATGAGCACCTCCCATTGGAATGGAAAGCATTGGGCTAGTCAATACATATTCTCCCACGGATAGCTTGATATTATGGCACATTCTAGAGCAATTTATTGTTTCTCCATTTGCAATGATCACTTGACACTCTGGTGCTGGATATAGGAAGCAATTCAATTCTTTTGCTACCTTACACTCAATAAAATTATGGGTGCTTCCTGAATCAATCAACACTATTACCTTTTTCTTCTTGATTTGTCCTTCTATCTTGATGGTTTGAGGAGTGGTAATTCCAGCCAATGCATTACAAGATATGGTCGAATTAATTTCTTCTTTATCTAGGCTTAGTTCTTGGAGTATATCCTCTTCTGTTGACCTTTCCTGCTCCTTTTCTTCTTCCTCTTCACAATCCATGTAGAATAATTTATTCTCAGCACACTTATGACCTTTGGTGTGTTTTCTATCACAACTGTAACAAAGCCCTTTTGCTCTTTTTTCTTCCAATTTTTGTGGTGTCAACCTTATAGGTTGTGGAAGACTAGGGGCAACAACACTTCCGTATTTATAGTTGTGAGTGGTATGCTTCCTGGTTGCCATAATTTTGCTTTCCATTTTTCTTGCTAACGTGAATGCCTTCTCTAATGAATTAGGTTCCCAAAGGTGAACATCATGTTGGATATTATCCTTTAATGTCCCTATGAACACATCAATCCTATGCCCCTCTAGAATATTTTTTACCCTTATGTTCAATTTTTGGAACTCTTCAATGTGCTCCATTATTGAACCCTTTTGTTTGAGACTTATCAATTGGCTAAAAAAAGTGTTGCTTTTTGTATCCTCATAATTTGATGTCAATTCTTCCGTAAAAATTTCCCAAGTGATAATTTGTTTCGAGAGCAAAGCCATTGATACCATACAAACCGATTTGGTTCAAAATATAAAGTTGCAATACATACCTTTTGTGTGTTTTGCACATTATTGAGATCGAAAAATTTCTCCATCTGTAATATCCATGTTGTGGGATCCTTGCCATCAAACTTCCTCATATCGAATTTTGGAATATGGTGAGTCTTCGATCCAACATTAGAGTCTATGAAATCATGATTAACATTTCTTTTGTTCGCATCACGAGTTTCCTTTACTACCCTTTCACCATTTGTAAGTATTTCTTCTAGAAAATTTGTCAAATCTGTCTTCAAATATGCCATGTCTCTCTTCAAATCTATCTTCAAATCATCAATCTTAGCTTCCACACCCTTTATCTAAGATTCCACACCATTTATCTTAGCTTTTGTTAGCTTTTGTGAGAGTGATATTTGTTGCACTTGGTCTTGTAATTTTGATATATCATGTAGCATTTCTTCCTCTTCTTCATGAGTCATGCTAGAGCTTTCAGGTTGATTACTAGGTGTTTGCATTTTCTTTCCTCGTGGCATCAGTTACCGATAATAATGCTCTACTATGCCCTTTGAATTCCTTCAAAATAATTTTTCAAACCAAGCTTAAGCAAAAATTTGAAAAAGTCTACACACCTTTTTTCACTTTGTAGGAGCTCGATATTGCCTCTAATGTATCTCTGTAATTTCTGATCATTCAGTTCTGAAATTGTGATCTACAGTAGCCCTCTATATCCTATTTCCAATTCCACTAGTCTGATCCAAATTGGATTCTCCAAGGAAGAGTTATGCCAAATCTCCCACGGTGACCTGATTATAGACTAGTTCAGTAGAGTGAACTTGTACGACATGCCACATGTCCCGGGTTCGACCTTTGGCTCTAAAAAATACATACAAAAAACTGCATTCTGTCCTCTTTCTATACCTTCTTACAACAATTCAATCTGATGCTCAGAGAGAAAGTTATAATGTTTTCCCCCAGGTCACCTGTTTGGAATGTAATTCAGTAGTATGCAAAAAGACCAAACTCCTCAGATCATATCTCTGCAAATATAGTGTGAAAAGCTCTGAAATTCAGACCCAAGGTTTAGTGCCATTTCACCTCAAATGGGTTTTTTTTCGCTTCTGAAACATCACAGAAAAACATTATAGCGAAAATTCCATGATGACCTATTTGGAGCAGCGAAACCCTAGAATCTAAATCTCTGATACCAAATGTTATGAAACCAGATCACAAATTAGAAAAGATAGATCAACACATTAGAATCCAGCCTCTTCAAGGGGGAAAACTCCTTTAGATTACACAAATGAATGATTCTTTGATGATTCAAATGACAAAACCTCCTTTCTATATATAGGAGTCCAAGGAGTCATAATATAACCCAGCCGACCTAACAATAATAATATAAAGGCACAAAGATAACAATAGAGGGATTCTATGGGGCATAGTAATAACAATATGGGGACAATAGGGGCACAACAATATTAATAAGGGATATACCTACAATAGTAATGGGGTAATCACTAGTATTATAGGGACCTAACAACGATAGATTTAATTGATCCCCTCAATACAAAGCTAGACAACAATTTTCAGTATGTAATTTTGTTTTTCCATACCTTCAACGGTATTGTGTTTTGTTCATGTTGGTGAGATGGCCCCATTCTGCTTCTGCATTAAGTTTATTTATGACCATATTAATTGAATAAAGAACATTAAATTTCATTCTGAAGAGGTGAGAAAACATTTTAAGAGGATTTATTTTCCCCAATATCATTCTTTTGTTTTCTTACTTCTCTAGTCATAATAGTTTTATAAGCAACATAACGAACAACTTTGTGACCAAAATCTATGACAAGTGAAGCATTGACCATTGAAGTAGGAATGTCTGGGATTATATTACCTTCTTGAGTATATTTCATTTAAATTATGGTATGGGTGTATTGTATGAGAAGGATTTGGTCCTTCAGTCTTTTGCTGGGAACTGCAATTTTGATAACTGCTTCCTTTTACTGCATTGACGTAGCTTCTTATACCTGTTTCATAATATTTCATGATGTTTATTGTTTCACCATTTTAACTATATCCAACACCTGTCTTTATTAGAGGAGAGCGTTGAATTTTGATAATTTCTTCTAAAGTCTCAAATCATTTAGCAAATATAAAATTTAGAGTCCCTATTTTCTCAAGTTCCTTTCTTAGACCTACTATTTCAAGTTCTAAATTTTCACAGCGCCTTTCCTTTTCTAGAACTTGTTTCTTCAAAACTTCTCCAGCTAATTTAGCTTCTTCTAAAGAAATTTTTAGCTGAGTTATTTCTTGAACACAAGTATTTTTCTTATATGTATAGATTTTCTTTTCTTCTAGAGCATCCTTAAAGAAATCATCAAATTCATCAACACATTTTTCTTCAAATTCCTTAAGCAACTCATAACCTTCATCAGATTCAACATCCTCATTATTGGAAGAATATTCACTATCTTCATGAGTAAAAAAACATTTCTTGTTATCAAAAATTGTTTTACCATTCCTCTTCGGAACATTATTCCCTTTCTCACGATTTTATTTATAAGGATACTTGGTAGTGTAGTGACCTACTCTTCCACATGAAAAACATTTAAAAGTAATTTTACCGTTAAACCTACTAATTCCTACCTGAATTTTCTTCACAAAGTTTTCTTCTTCTTCATCTGAAATGTAACCTGTTTCCTTAAGATCATCATTTTCCTTTCTTTTGTACGTAGCTTTGAATTTTGCTTCTCTGATATTTGATGGACCCCCTTTTCTAATTTCACAAGTTGTTAAAACACCATGGAGTTGTTTAATAGTTAGATTCTTCAAATCTTGCATTTCTTCAATTGCAGAGACTTTGGAATTGAACTTCAAGGTTAGAGATCTTAGAATTTTCTCAACAATAGTAGAATCTTTTATTTCATCACCAATAATTTTCATTGAGTTAATGATGTCATCTACTCTAAGGGAAAATATTTCAATAATTTCATCATCATGCATTTTAAGAGTCTCATATTGAATTCTAAATTTTTGAAGTTTAGCGTTTCTTACCTTAGTTTCACCTTCATAGCTTTGGATAATCTTATCCCATATAGCCTTTATGGTATTCAGCTACATGACCTTCACAAATTTTGATTTAGCCAAGCTTCCTAAGAGAGCATTGATTGCCTTTTCATTGGTCTCATATTATTTCTTCCCTACATCATCTGTGGGAATGGAGGATGGGTATTGATATCCTCCTTCAATGATTTCGCATACATCAGCTCCAAGAGACTACAAATATCCTCTCATTCTAAATTTCCAAAATAAAAAGCTAGATCCATTAAACAAAGGTGGCTTGATAGAAGATACTCCCACTTGATTTCTCCTCTTTATGGATTTCCCTTTAAGAGATCAAGCTTCTTTTGAGGTACCTTCTCTAATACCAATTGTTAGGAAAAATATTGAAAAGGGGGGAGGGGGGTGAATCAATATTTTAAACTCACTTTAACTTTTCATTTACTTATTATGATTTCTATACGCTTCTATTATTTATGAAACCATCGTATGTACGCTACTCTAGTGAAAGAAAACAAGGTATATCTAGTTAATACATTCTTCATAAGTTCCATTAGGTCTTTATGTTTAACCAACGCATTATTAGTTTCATCAGACTTATAGTATGTAGTAAAGAGTATAATAAAGCATCACACATAAGAAAAACAACATGAGAACACCAAGATTTTTAGGTGGAAACGTAATGTAGGAGAAAACCACAGTTGTTATAATCTTTGTCTTCTTTCTTATTATATGAAGAAAATATTCTTGCAATCGTGTATTGGCATAGACTCTTAGCAGTACATAGTCACCCACCTGTATAATTATACAACCTTCTCTCATTCTCTAGCATGCACTAGAAGGCAGATACAACCCCCTGAACTCATTTACCAGCTCCTATCGGAAGGGACATCCTACACCCTTCATAAAGGCTACAACCCTTAGCTCCTTGTGTACTAGTTTTCATAATATTTCAAACTAGATCCACCTCTCAAATAACCACCACACAACATGTAGACTACCTATCATCATATTTTCAAATTGGACCCATATCAACAATAAACCCAAACTGACTTAACACACTTAAACATTGAATCTGAGTCACTGATAAATTGAGTTACTAAAGCATCTAACCACTGAATATAAAACCCAACCAAACCAAATAAATATCATAAAATATATGATACCATCCTCAATAGAACCCGCATATATACACGCTTCTTCTGTATCACACCTGCATAATCATATAAAGTTGAATCATGAAGTGTTGTAATATTGAACCAGTTACTAAATCAAGTACTGAACTATTCATAGATCACTAAACCTATCACAGATCACCAAAATGTAGCATCATTACTAACCTATATTCCAATCATCATCAATCAACCCAGTAAACACTGTCAAACAGAGATTATCATGATCAAGACTTCATCAATAGACAACAACAAGTAAATTATACATCATCAACTATAAACATCAAACATCAGAGCAAACCCTAGTTTGTATATGTTACTTCCAAAAGGTATACTTGTGTATGTATGTATTTACCATACACAACACCTATGTACAAATCTTCACAATATGAAAAATATTTCACAGAATATATAAGTGACCCTACAGAGACAAATTCGCATATATATGTGGCTACATAGGTTTTAACCCCGTACAGAAATTACCTACATATGAATTCTAAAACACAGAAAATAAACAATGCGAGAGCATAACACATAAAACACATATACACAAAGATTTTCCCCTGGATCCCAAAACCGAAACTACCATATTGACTTTTCATTATGTTCCTTTCAATGTTACAATACATATTTATACATGCCAAAGCATCCAATAGCATGGACTGAAAACCATTGCATCCAAAACCGTGGACTGGAAACCATCACGTCTGTTAGATTTAGTCTTTGTAGCCTTCCACCAGTGATCAAACATGCTCTTACAAAGTGGTCTTAGGGTGTCAAAGTCAAATTTTTTCATTTCAATTAATCTTCAAGTAAAATTTGGTCATTAGGTATTAGGTCTAGGATTGTTTTCCCTCCTTCCAAAGTTTTCCAAATATTGGTCCATGTCACCATTCGGCTGAGTGTACCATCATTCAAAGATTTTTCATCATTATTTCAAGTTCCAATGGGTCATTTTACACCTTGTTTGTGCTTCAGTTGTGCTTAGGTAAGGCTCATTTCCCTCTCCTTTGCTTTTGAAGGTTATTTTCCATGGATAGTCAAATAATTAACATAACTTGTATCCTAATGTTAATACACCTTCCCCTACCCTTAAAATACCTTCTTAAACACTTTCCATCACTGGTATCCCTTAAATGCACCATTTTCCCACAAACCCTAGCCTATTGCTACAATTTGACACTTTTCTAGGTTAGGCCTGTGTTTTTCCATTTTGGACCCCTTCCCATCACTCAATATTTGAAATTTCACTTTCTCATGCTTCCTAACATCCCTCCCTACTTCAAAAATTTTTTCTCAAGAAATTAGAAGCTCCTCATCCCCTTCATTTCCCTTCATTTCTACAAATCCCCTATTCCACACATTAGGATACATTTTATTCAAATGGTGTTTCTGAGCAAGAAAAGATGAATTTGAAAAAAGTGAGAGAGGTTTTTGTCCATCATAGACTCAAGAAGAAAAATATCCTTCATTGTTTACACAGGTCTCATGGTTTGGGAGAAATGTTCAAAACATCATTTGTCTCAGGAGAGTTGTTGCACTTCTAGAGTGACTTTGGGAAAATCAAGATTTCTCCTAGCTGGAGTGACCAATTGACTTGCTTGATGAATCAAATGATAACGATGCATAAATATATTTCCAACGAGCTATCATGAGTTCAATTTGGAGTTGAGGAAGACCTAAAAAAGTTGACTGAAACAACACTCTGCATTTTGGTAGCCTCATTCTGCACATTTTGACTAGTCCTTGGAGATTGAGCTTTTGATAGGGCAAATAAACTCCAAATTGAAAAATTCAAGATTTTATAGAAAGTAGACTTGACATATTTCCAACAAGATATTCCAAAACTAATTTAGACACTGGGAATGTAGTCAAAAGTTGTCTTGTAGTGGCATTGCGCACTCGCTTCAAGCGTTCACTCCCTTCAAGCGTTGCACACTTCCTCTAGGTGATGTGCATTTGTCCAGGAGAGCTAAAACTGCCTCCTCAGCTCTACTAAAGTGATTTCAACCTCAAGACAAGTAATTAGTAGCTAAGGGACGTGCCTTTTCCTCCTCAAGTCAATTTCTAAGTGTTTGAAAGGTTTTACTGAAGATTTGGTTTAATTTCACTTCTAAACCCTAGATTCCTCAACACTATCCTTGTATTTAGAATCCCTTTCGTATACTCCAGTATACCTTCCTTCACTCTCCCTAAACCTTTACATCCAACACTCTCTAAACATTTGTCCCAAAACCCTAAACCCTAGGTGCTACAATTACCTAGGCTCCCAAACCCCAACCCTCATATCCATCATACTAATACTCCCTATCCCCTCCTCCGTTATATAAATTTGAAAAACCTAATACCTCCCTAGGGTTTGACATTAAAAAACCATGGTAGAAGAAGAAAACATGACCAGGAGGAGGCCTAATACTAGAGGCCTAAAGCGAGCTTTGAAGCTTGAAAGAGAAAAGGAAGCTCAACTTGCTAGCCAACTCACCTTAAATGAACAATTTGGCATAATGATGAATGAGAACAGGGAATATTGGCTTGAGAGGGCTAACAATCATCTTGAGGACCTGTTAGCTAAAGCCAATAGAAGCATAGAAGTTCAAAGAAAAATGGAAAAATACTATGCCATGAGAAACAAAATTGCTAGAGCTAAGCTCAAAAGGGTTCGAGCAAAAATTGAAGCCCTAGCTCATCAGAAGGAGAAGGACAAGCTTGACCTATTGGTGGAGGCTTCACTTCAGGCTTAGTCACCTTCAACATCAGCCATCACAACCATTTTTGAGGAGCTTTTACTCATTTTTTGTTTTCTAGCTGTTCCTGTCATTTTCAGTCATTTATTCTATCAATCCACTAGTCAAATACACAACGCCTAGGGCACTGCACACTTTTTTGGGGAACTTTTTGGAGAAATGGCCACCACCCTTAGATTCGGAAGGCAATGTACATGCAGGAAAACCATCTTTTCAAGTGTGAAAGTCAGATTTGCTAGGTGAAAAGGCCAAAAAACTACTAAAATTTCATGTTTCTGCCTATTTTTTGAGCATAGTGCTGCGCGTTTGAGCAGTGTTGGAAGATTTCAGTTTTGGAATGGTAAATCAAGCTCAAATTAGAAACTGAGGGCATTTTTAAAAGCTATATTGGATAATATTTCCAATAATCTATTGTGAGCCAAATTTGGAGATCAGGAAAGTAGTCAAAAATCATCTTGAAGTTGGCACTGCACACTTCCTTCAAGTGTTGTGTGTTTGACACCGTTGCTGCGCACTTGACATGCTGCCTATTTTTTCACTGTTTCTTTCAGAATTTGCTTTTCACCTATGGGATTTTGATCTTTTCACTGATGTAATGTACAATCATGATGTAATTAATGTATATTTTAGTTACCTAGGGTATATACATTAGATGAAAAGCTTAAATGAGATGAATGAATTAGTTTGCTTCATAGTAGGAATGTTTCAATTTCAACATCCTAGTCTTTAGCTATTATCTCAACTTTTTGTGCAATTGATTCCTCCTCTCATGTATTCAACCCCTGAGGCTAGGATTTGTTGTTTTGAATCCTATGCTATGTATTTTCTCAGTCATTGTGTGGGTTGGACTCACTTGGATGCTCAGAGCTTGATTGTACATCATTGTAAGCAGTTTGGCAAGGAGATTAATAAGATTTGCAACTATTTTTATGGGATCCATGTGGTATGGAGTTTTAGCACAATTTATTCTTTTGTAATCATTTTTTTACATGTTTTATGTATTCAATCATTCATTTCATTGCTTCTTGTTGAATGTTATCAAGTTTGATAGGTAGAATCCATTGTATCAGTGCTTTGCCTTGGGAAATCATTCAATATTTCATGTTTTCTATTGTTTGAGAAGGACCCATGATTGTCACATGCCCTTCTTAGGTCCTCATCAGTCTTAAACACCTCACACCATTAAAACCAAAGTGTTAAGGCCTATGCGTACCTTATTCCATAGAACACCCAACATTTATAACCTAATTTCCCAAACCTAAACTGCCCAGCTCCATTTGATCCAGAAATACACCAACAAATTCAATCAAAACTTTCAAGCTACTATACCTAGCCTAAAATCCTTTACCTGACCCTATCATCTTGACTGAGATCCTTAAGGAGAGAGCCCTCTTGCAGCCTAGTAGGGCTATCTACTAGGCTAAGCTTGGTTTGTGGTTACCCGGGAATTGCCTCCCTTAAGCTTGAGGTCAATCTAGGTGATAACAACATCCATAACCATGTGTGAAAACCATGCACAAAACCATAGGTAGGCCCATCCAACCTAATATAGGGTCCCAAAAAAAAAATCCCTAGGGAACTACCCTAAACCCCGTGGAGTGGGGCTACCCACCCCTCTTAAACCCTCTAGACGAGGGGGGATGTTGCCCCTGCTGTGTAATCAGCGTAATGAATGGGGGGCTCTGCCATCCCTTTAACCCCCCAGTTAACTACACAGGCTAGCCATGAAAATAATATAACACAACCCAACATTCTCCCACTTGTTGTTTTCTTTCCATATGGGCCACAGGAGAGCTTACTCATTTATCTAGCCTTGCAATGCCGATTATTTCTCTATAGCAAGAGAAGTTCTTAGAGCTCATAGATTTTGTCAATGCATCTGCAGTATTCTTCAAAATGTCCACGTTTACCAACAACGCCCTTTTGTCTTCTATCATATCCCTCACAAAATTATACTGAACATCAATGTGCTTTGTATTTGAATGGTAAGCAAGGTTCTTTGCCAAGAAGATTGCACTTTGGCTGTCTCAGTCTACCCTTATAGCTCCATGTACTAACCGCATACTTGTACACAATCTCTACAGCCAAACTGCTTCCTTGCTTGCATGATGGCTGCCATGTATTCTGCTTCTGTAGTTGATAGTGCCACTACATATTGTTTCTTACTCATCCAATTGACTGCACCTCCAAATAGGTTAAACACATACCCACTTTTAGATCTTCTCTGATCTAGATCTCCAACCCAGTCTACATCAACAAAGCCACAAATATCCAAAACTCTATCCAATCCTGGTCTTCCCTGGTAGCACAAACCATAATCACTAGTACCATGCAAATACCTGAAGACCCGCTTCACTATTGTCCAATGCTCCTTCCCTCGTTTTGACATAAACTTGCTCAATACTCCCACTGCATGTGCAATGCCTGGTCTTGTACAGACCGTTAGATACATAAGGCTACCGGCTGCACTTTCATATGGAACACGGGACATGTCCTCTTCCTCTTCTTGTGTCTTGGGACAATGTTTAAGAGATAACTTTACACCTACAGGAATAGGAACCTTCACTGGTCTACTAGCCTACATATTAAACCTTTGTAGTATTTTCTCAACATACTTCCTATGATTTAACAAAAGCTTTCTCTTTTCCTGTTTGCTTTTAATGTCCACGCCCAAAATATAGTTTGCAGCACCAAGATATTTCATGTCGAATTTTGAGGACAATTGGGTCTTCAAATCCTGGATAATTTCTTTCTCATTTCCAACCAGAAACATATCATCCACATACAAGACCAGATAAATAACAAAGTCGCCAATTAATTTAAAATACACAGAGTGATCTGCTTTGCTTCTGGTGAAGCCAAGTCCCCATATAAATGTATCAAATTTTTGATACCACATCCTTGGTGACTGTTTTAACCCATACAAAGACTTCTTTAACTTGCATACCAGTTCTTTCTTACCCTTCACTACAAAGCCTTCAAGTTGCTTCATGTAGATCTCCTCTTCCAAATCCCCATGAAGAAATGTTGTCTTCACATCCATCTGTTCTAACTCAAAGTCAAAAGCAACAACAATAGATAATAGTAATCTAATAGAAGTAGGGAAAATTTTAAGAACCCCCCCTAAATTTATATGTATAATAAATGGGTGAATCTCCATGGTATATAGGAAAAATGGAAGGCGATTTTATCATTAATATAATATGTATATATAATTTTTTGGCAAATCTCTCACCAGGCATGGTGAATATTTTACTCAATTATAAAAATCTTGTAAGATCTTGGTGAGTCTTTCACTAAATAATAAAACTTTGTAAGGTCCTAGCGAATTTTAGCATTGTGAACTCTTAGAGAATTTGTTGAAAAGGTATAAAACCATATATGACAAGAGCCACATGGTGGCAATATCACTGTTTTTTTTTCACATTTCCATGACATGGAGCTTGTTTATAAAATCATAAAACATCCAACCAAGTCCCTTATAATATGCAGGTAAGCTTATAATAGAGTCTAATACATCTACTATGCTTGTCTTCATTCAAGTGTCATAGCTACTATACTTAACACTGTGAATCACAACTCTCTCAGAACTCAACTCTATACTATAATTAAAACCTTTGAAATTGAATATGACAACTCTATAAAAAAGATTAGTGAAATAGAATCTTTTGTTAATCAGCCCACCAATTATCACTGCTAAACAATCAATCTAGACTATGAAGTCTTCAATCTTGATCATAATCGTGCTCACGATCAAGGGAGTGCGACCACCTGGCCTAACATAATGGCCATCATAGCTTCCAATAATCAACAACCAGCTTGCAAGGACATCCTAGCTCATGTCTCATGAATTTTATTGATCAATCTTAACTGATATAAATCTTATAAAGATAATATTAGAATCCTCTCTAGATTCACTGTTAATACAAGGGTAAAGGAAATTTTCTAGCTCAAGGCACTAGCCAATACCAACTTTGGTATTTGTGGCCCCTTTGTGGGGATGCACCTACCCTATCTTGTTGGGTTTCTCCTTGTAACATAGTTCAAGGATCACAAGACTTTCCAATCTTCCTACTCCATTAGACAAACTTTATATGCTATACATAGTGAATGGAAAAGAAGCATTATAGAACACACAATTTCACAGAAGGAACAAAAATCTTATCTAGTTCAATATCAAAATGTTAACCACTGATTAATAAAGAATAAAAAGTAGTGTAATGAATTGTTCCAAGTTATTTATTTACAAACTGTAAAGAATGTAGTGGAAAGGAAAATATTACTTAGGCAACCCTTCAATATTTTCTACTAATATGTTTGTGCATGCACATATGAAATCATTGTTGAATACAAAGTTTCCTTTTCTCTTGCCTCCATTTTGACAAATCAATGTGAAATCAAAGTCATTTTGAATTTCCTTTCCTGTGAGCGATCACATCCACAATTGATTAGTAAAATACAATCTACTATATATTATGTTCAAGAAACTGAGTGCAATTTATAGTGGAAATGAGACCTCAATTCTTATTTTGAATTTAAATATCTCAGGACAACACAAGAGATAAAAATGTACATAGCCTTAGTAGCTAGAAAATAATCACTCCATCATTACAAGGCCACCTAGATTTCAGCACTTAATCTAAATAACGACACTAGTTTCAGTGCTTATTTGCATTAACACCATGGAAAAGCAACAACAATGTTTCAAAGCACACTTACTGGAAAAGTTGTAACATTTCGAGAATATTTAATGATAGCATTTGAACCTCGTAGCTGTGGTGGGGAAACTAGGGAACCCAAATATTGGAAGATATCTCATACCAAATCTGAGAAAAAAATAAAAAAGGGAAAAAATCAAAATCTATAAATTAAACAATGAATTGTTTACGAATCAAATACAATTCCTTTAACTAACAGTTAGATTGTGGTGATATATTTAAATATTTAGTAAGAGGGTAACTTCAAACCATGGAATATTACCTTTGTCATTACTGTCATCCCTCAGTGACTGAGATTACAAATCAATACTTATGGAAAGATTGTAGGAAATTTTGTGAAATAGTAAACCGTAACCTCTATTTTCAAGCAACAAAATAAAGACATTGTTACATTAAGAGCCATAATTGATACATAATCAATGAATCAATTCCTTGTATGGCACAAGCTTATTTCACAACCTCTATTTTCTCAATAACAAAATCAAGACATTGTATGTGGTTATTCCCAAAAGGAAATTGCGTTCTAATTTGGAGAAGGATCTTATCAAAAGACATGGATTTATTCAAAGCTACAAATCCTAATGGGTTATTGAAAAATAAGTTGGAATATGGGATCATGATACTGAAATTGAAAAAATATGCTTTCCTTTTAGAAACATTATAGTTATACAATGTTTTTTGAAAGCATTGGAATTTGAAATTAGGCCTTTCTATCAAGACAATTTTTCATTAAGAGAATGTACTTTCCTACCTGAAACGTTGTAGATATCCAAGAAAAACATGAAAAGCATAAGAGAACTTAGCATAATGTACTTTCTTTCCTTCCTTAACATTCTTAAAGAGTTGAGGTTCCCCAAGTCATCAGGTAACTTTCAAAGGAAATGACAATTAGTAATAGTCCAATTCACAACTAAAGATGTGTCACAAATACGAGGGGGCATCTCCTCCAAATCACAAAAGTGCTCTAGGTTAAAATCTATCATTATTGGAATCTTAATGCTCTACTGGATGTTATTGAACCCAAACATTTTTCCAATCTTCACTAAAAGCTTAAAGATAGCTTCTCTAAGTTCTACATGACTTTACTATGCTCTTGAAGTGGGGGCACATGTAGCCTCTCCAAGTGAATAGTCTTAAACCAAGTGAAGATAAGGCCAATAGATCATTCAGTGTGGATCTCTTTAACCCATAATTGAATACTATGTCTCTCTTGAACCCATAATTGAATACTATTAGGACTTTCAAATTTTTCATGGAACTCAAAATGTTGGAAGAAAGTATTTGCTTCCAGAAAAGAGTAAAACTAAAGCCTCTGCTTGAGGACAATTGATGTCACACCACTTGAGCTCAGAATACTTCTCCATGGGGATCTGGTATTAGGTAACCATAATTGTAGAATTCCATTAGAATATTGTGTTTATTGAATACACAAATGAAATCATTGCATTTCTTTAAAATATCTTTTGAAATCAAAATTACCAAAATTACATCTCGATAACCTAGTGGGTGTAGGATAAAATTCACCCGTGTCATTCACAAAAATCATGAGAAAAAACCTAATACTATATATAAAACCAAGAAAAATTCAAATTCATCACTTCTATGGACCTCGTAACCACCCTGCCAATACACAAGTATGTTCCTATTTGCAGTTAGAAAAATTACCCAAATTACAATCTGTTTACTCCAGCCTATTTTGGAAAGTTATAGAAGGATGACTAGTGCAATCAATCTGTTTACTCCAGCCTATGTTGGAAAGTTATAGAAGGATGACTAATGCAATCAATCCATTCCTTTTAGCTCTGGATTTGTTTCAATTTAAAACAGAAGTATACAAATATACTTGTCCAATGTCTATTCTCCTTAAGATGTTTTTACAATATAATTTCCTAAGTCTATTTAATATCTTCATTATCATAAAAACCAACCTATATCCATCTTAACTCCACATCTACCACTCTTACGAGGATGAAATCTATTTATCCCTCTGAGCACTTGGTAGACCCAGAATTAAGATGGATCTAAGATGATAGAATTTCCCCTTTAAATAGTCTATGCTCAATGAATACCATGTATTACCATGGGTTATTCCATAAACCTGGGAGCTAAGATTACTATTTAGTAATTTTATAAAAAATTAATAAAATTAATAGTTGATTTATTTTATTTTTTATTTTAACCAAGCTAAAATG
Organism: Pinus taeda; assembly: GCA_000404065.3. Classification (NCBI taxonomy): domain Eukaryota; kingdom Viridiplantae; phylum Streptophyta; class Pinopsida; order Pinales; family Pinaceae; genus Pinus; species Pinus taeda. The sequence continues at coordinate 163,431 of APFE030450007.1, read as the reverse complement.
TTTAACATACATTAAATTACAACATCCATTTTTACTCTTGATCCACCAAGCCCCAAGAGAGATCAAATATTTTTTCACTCGATGCTAGTTTGCATATCACAATATTTGATACCTCTTGGGGGTTAGTAGATCCAGAGTAAAGATGGATCTATGTTCGTTTAATTCCCTCATTTAAATAGGCTACATTCCAGGTGAATACCATGGGTCAATACCATGTGCCATTTTGGTGAATATCATGGGTCAATACCATGTGCCATTTTGGTGAATACCATGGGGCAATACCATGTGCCATTTTTTTATTATTAATACTAATATTACGGTTAATAATGTTTTTTTGCATGGTATTAATAATAATCTAGCCCATGGTATTTGTCCCATAGTATTTTGCCCATAGGTTTCACCTAAATATAACGTATTTTTTGAGTGTTCGTAAATATAAGGTGACTTATGGAGTAAATATAAAAAAAATGCTTTATTTGTTTACCATACCTCTCGTTTATTTATATTTTTATTAATTTACCATACCTCTTTTACAAATATGGTATTTGGCCCATAGGATTCACTTAAATAAAACCTCTTTCTTGAGCCTTCATAAATAGAATGAGGGTTATGGACTAAATATAAAAAGGGGTTTTATTTATTTACCATACGTCTAGTTTATTTATATTTTTATTAATTTACCATACATCTTTTACAAATATCGTATTTGGCCCATAGGATTCACTTAAATAAAACCTCTTTCTTGAACCTTCATAAATAGAATGAGGGTTATGGACTAAATATAAAAAGGGGTTTTATTTATTTACCATACATCTAGTTTATTTATATTTTTATTTATTTACCATACCTTTTGAGTAAGTATAAAAAGGTGTTTTATTTATTTACCATACCTCCACTTTACTTATATTTTTATTTGTTTACACCCTTTCATGTATATAAGGTGGCTTTTGGAGTAAATATAAAAAATGTTTTATTTATTTACCATACTTCTCATTTATTTATACTTTTATTAATTTACCATACCTCTTTTATAAATATGGTATTTGGCCCATAGGATTCACTTAAATAAAACCTATTCTTGAAAATGGGCCAATGGATTTACTTAAATAAAACCTATTCTTGAAAATGGGCGAATGGTTGTAACTCCTAATTTCAAGGGCTAAATTTACCTTTTTTACCCTCTCCCTCAAAATAAGGTGGGCTATTTGAGGTGATTTGTAAAAATGTACTATGCTACAAAATATTCGCCCACTAAAAATTTAAAACCCCTTAATTTCGCCAAAGGGCGAACATTCACCCCTAAAATTTTCTATGCAGGGGCCTTATCCCAATAGTCCCTCAACAAAATTTAGTGACTCGCCCCTGAGTCACTCTCCTTGGAGTGCCTTGATCTTCTTGTGCAGCTCACCGAACTTGATCTTCAAAAACTACAAGTTTGTGGTTCCCTGTATGGTAGCTTGTTGCACTTCTTTGACCAATTTTTCAGTAGTTGGGACTTCAACTGCAAGGCCCATGGTACTTTGAGTATGCTGCATCCCTTTGAGCTTACTCTTCATGGACAGAGTCAGCTGGCTGGCCTCATCTACCCATGGCTACATCCTCAAAGAGATGATCGTTTCCTCACAGCGTAGCTCGTGGATCTCGCTTTTAATTAACCTTATTTCCTACAGTGTGGTGAACATTTGCACAGGAGCTAAGGTCTGTGCCATTGATCTGATTTCATCGAATTTCCTTTTCTTCTCCCTAATGTCTACGACAATCTTCTGTAGAGTGGGATCCTCCTACAGTGAGGTCCAAAATTCCATGGCTTTCTCAAATAGCTCGATGCAGCCTTTGAATGCATCATCCAAGGTTTCCATGGCTACTTTGATAGTAGCTCCTTCGGTACACCTCCCCTTGGTGTCTCACTTCAATTCATCACACAGCCTCCTTACTTTGGCTTTCCAACTTTTGGGCAGTGTAGTTTATAGTCCCGTACTTCCTTGCAGCTAACTGGAGTAATTAAATTATCCCACAATCACATAGTAGTTACATAGGGGCAGGATCACCCCTGTACAACTTCAAGTGACTTCCATTGAATTTTCATGGGAATAATTCCCCATTCAGCTTCGCGAGGTGAACTGTGCCACCATCTGTAATTTCCTTAACAACACAAGGTCCCAGCCAATGAATTTGAAATTCTCCAGGGAATTTTGTAAACTTACTATCATAAAGCAACACAAAATCTTCCTTTTGTAAGGTGCATTATTTTATATGGAGATCATGCCATGCCTTTTCACGATCCTTCTTGTTACACAGTAATTTGTCACTGCCTTCTCTCCCAGTCCTTCTACTATGTCATGTGTCCAAGTCAAACATGCTCATACTGAACAAATGCTCTCTTATGCTGCCAATTGACCCACTTTTCCTAAGTTATCTGCCTCATCGCGACTGTGGACTTAATATACGCGCTGAACGACGGTCGTAAACAATCCAGCCATGCTTCCAGTGCAGAAGTACATCTGTTTCCCGCGACGGTCTGATTTTATGCCCCGTCGTGAGGCTATTTGCTATCTGTAGAAACGGTCTGACTGGCTACATTACTTACTAGCGATGTTAATGCTAGAGCTCAGTTATACACTCGTGATGATCCAGATTGAGCGAATTCATTCTAACAGTCGGCCTTCTGGATGACTCCAGACCTAGTTGTTGGCATAGTTTGTGTCGCCCTTCCTTCTCTGGCATGGCAGTTCCATCAATTGTGCTACCTTCCTTGGGGATAAGCTCTCTCTTCCACCTATCATGGAGACTCCTTCTCCTATTTAAACACTCACGTTTGATATGATCAGCTAGTTGGTAGTTGGTAAATTCTTGGATTGAGCAGTGTTGTTAGTGCTTTTGAGTTTGATAGATAGTTGGTGTGGGTGTGACAAGTGTGAGAGTGTTGATAGCTTGTGGAAGGCTATGAAGTGCCCTTGAATTTATGTAAAACTTATGAGAAAGGGAGAGACTTTGTATGTTGGGAGATCCATCTTCAAAGAGTGAATGCTTGAAGAACATGCTGGCTAGATTCCTCTGAGAAGGCTTGCGACATAAAGATTTTGGTTGTAAGCTTGCTCTTATTTCATTATTAATACAACCAATGATGTTTTCCTATGCCTTGTATGTAATTTACTAGATAGCTCATGACTTCTTGACTTTGTGAGTAAATAGATCATTGTTGTTTTTCAGTTATGTGCTTTGTTGCATTTCCTTTGCATTGTTTCAGGTTGATCATCCATTAGGGAGAAGGAAGCGAAAGCTGGAGTAGCGCAGCTGAACTCCATCAACCACCGGTTGAGGTAGGCCTCCAACTATGGCTGTTTAAGGAAATCTATTGTTGATCTGTCCTTGTTTGTGAGTAGACCCACTCTAGGGTTAGAGGGGTTGCCTCTGTCCGCTGAGGGAACACTTTCCTACATCACAAATTGGCAACTCTGCTAGGGACTCTATCCTATGTTCTTCTCTTTGCTCTTGTTTTGATTTATTTTTGGTCTCTCTTCGATTTTGGGGATCAATTATTAGTCTTTTGGGTCACTTAGATCGATCTGGAAAGTCCCTCTATTGTTTGTTAGATTGGTTGGTTTTTGTTTGGGAGTTTTTGGTTCATTTGCCTTTGTTTTTTACATCATCGCGGAACATAGTTTAACAATTGCGCAGATGTCGCGGCCACTCTTTTGTAAAGTCTTGTGCATCGCTTAATAACGTCACACAGTAGTGACGACTCTTGAAATCAGTTCATCGTGGGAAAGACGTGTACTTCCGCGACGACGTCACCCTGTTGCTACAGCTAGCTACTTATCATCGCTAGTTGCTAGTGTTGTCCTCGCGATGATACCTATAGAATTGATTTTCTCAATTCTGCCTCTTGATTTTGTCAGTCTTGTTGACCTCTTGCCTTTTTTACTTGCTCAGTCATTTGTTTTTCATTGTTTATGGTTGATGCATTCTTTCTTTGTCTTTGTTGAATGAATCTTGCATTTTTTCCTGTGTGATCTAGTTCATTATTTGAAGTTTCTTGAATTAATTGGCTTGGTTGCTAGTTTGCTCAAGATTTGTTTACAACTTTCTTGTTGGTTTGATTGAGCCTTCCTCATTCTTTGTTTCTGGTTGATTTTTAATGACAATTATTGAACCAATCTTTGGTATTCATTCAATATTTTTTCACTATCGAACATAGATCACGATTGTTTGGATCAACCTATTCTTTCACACTTTCTTGTTTGTTTCTTTGAATCTAAAAAGTGTCAAAAATCAAAAGACTGCATTCATTTAGTGTGCGAAAGTGAAAGTGGATTTGCATTTCAAGGTTGCATATTGGAAAGCGAATGATAAAATCTCTCATTAGTAGTACTGATGCACTATAGGAATTGATGTCTGTATGCATTGTGTGATTGCATTTGCTCATCTTGGTTTTCTTGGTCTGGGAATGATCTCTCTATCCTCTTGTAGGTAGGTGTTCATTGAAGTAAATGGAAGATGTTTTACTCATTCTAGCTGCATCCTAGGTTTTTGATATACATACGATAGGGCCTGAAAATTGAAACATAATTCAAGATCAACTCTAAAATGAACTGAATAAATCTAACAATGCATTGGAACATAACGCTCATTATTTAGAGGTCTAGGCTATAGACATGCCCTGACATCGTTAAACCTAGGGTGATTTCCTCCTTCTGTGACTCGATAGTGGTCTAGTACAGAATCATGCTCCCATGTACCGTCAAGTATATGTTGGGAGACCCCACTAGGTTATCATCCTTTATCCTTAGGAAGCCACGTATGCCACCTTGCAAACCGTAACGCACCGATCACAGCATTTGGGAATATTGACTATCGTACGAAAAGTCATTGGTTTTCATATGACTACCAAGGTGTATATGCAGTTTTATGGGTTGTTTGGTAAACCTTTTGCCTAGTTCTCCAGAGTAGTCACTTTCGTTCCTCTTCGGACTCCTTAAAAGAAAATGTCTGTTTGAGCACTTTTCCTTTCAAGCTCATTAAACCTCGAAAGAGATAGAGTCACCTTTTCATCCTTTTCTCGACTCTTGAAACATGAAAAGGTCAAGTTTCGTTCCTGCGTCATAAAATTTACTGCCCATGAAATATTCCTGGTAATAGTTCAAGTTCTTAGTTGTGATAAGAGTGTTTCTTAGGCTTGTTCCCGATGGCCACGGTCCTCGAGTCCATCAGTCAAGGTCTTCCCCCAGATGGAAATGTCGGTGCTTCATATATGACAACATTGTCTTTGCTTGGGTTAACCATCGGTTTGCCCGTATTGTTGTTTTCGACCTCGGTGGTCCCGAGCGTCATGGCTCCTATTCCACCATCTTCTTCGTCTAAACCATGGCACGATGATTCCAAGGTTGAGCCTATGCCTTCTTCCCCTGTTTCTTCCTCCTCCTCTCCTCCTTCGCCTGGTGAAAGTTTCACATCTAGTAACCAAGAGACTAAGAAGAAGAAGAAGAAGATGAAGAAGAAGAAGAAGTCTGATAACTGCGAGGCCACCTGTGCAGCTACTGCTCCGAGTACATCTCTGGTCGGAGCACCTTCTACTCCTCCGCGAAAGGTTAAGTTTCCTTGTAAATTGTGCAAGGGTGACCATCTTCTTCGTGATTGTCCTGGAATTCCTAGGATCTTAGAAGTATGGTCCCACAATCCGGCTCGTCCCTCCTCATCCTCTAAAGCTCATGGTGATGCTACCCTATCAACTGGTAATGGTAAGAAGAAAGGGAAGATTCAATTCCCCTGTAGACTGTGTCAAGGAAACCATCCCCTTCATCTTTGTCTGCTCATGGGTAAAGCTTCCAATGTTTTGGAAAGTATTACAGCTTCTTCACCTCCACTTCCAGTTTGTTATCAGAGGCTCTCTTCAGACCCTCACCCTGTTGACAAAGATATTAACTTAGATTCTTTTCTTGTCCACCCTCCTCTTTCTGAGCCTGGCTGTGCTAAGCCTGCTCCACACCAACCATTGGTCGGAGAGAGTGTCGACTTGGGTTCACCGCCTGCTGATCACTCTATTCTAGAAGAGCGTCATGATTCTACTGCTCATGTTCTTCTCGTCTCGTCAAATTCTCCTGACTCCGAGAATGACCCTCCTATCCCCGCTGATCAAGAGAGTCCTTCTTCAGTTCCTGTAGAGCAGGGGGCAATCATACGATTCCCCCACCAAGTAGTTTGGTTGTTTCCTTCAACTAGAGTCATTTGACTGCATTCCACCTTCCATCCTATGTGCCTTTCCAGATTACAGTACATGCCTATGATAAGGCAGTACCTGGCACTGTCTTGGATGAGGGTGCATCGGTTAGTCTCATGCCTTTCACTACTTGGCAAGATTTGGACACCCCACAGCTTGTGCCAGTCATGTAGAATCTGTTGGCATTTGACAGAGAAACTAGTCAACCTTTAGGGATCCTCCCAAAGCTTCCTGTTACTTTGGGGGGAAAAACCATCTATATAGACGTCATGGTTGTCCAAGGTGATTTAGATTTCAGTCTTCTCCTTAGCTATGACTATGTTTATGCCATGGGGGCCCTCGTCTATTCACTTTTCCGTGTGGTTTGTTTTCCACATGATGGAAGAATGGTGACCATCGATCAATTATCATTCTTTAGTCCCTTGGTGCCTCTTGCATAGCTGTCATCCCCTCTTGGTTCTTGCTCGCAAGTAGTACCTTATTTTCCACAGGTTAATTATGTGGCTACCCGTTCCATCTCTGCCTCTACTGATGATCATGCAGATGGTCTCATACATCATGTATAGGGGGCATTGGAACCCGATCTGTCATTAGTGCCTCATGACATGTATTCCTCCTAGAGTGCATCCCTTCCATACTACGAAGACCTCTTGGGAGCCATGTTCTCATATGGCCAATGAACCACAGAGTGTCGAGGATAGTTTGTTCTTGTGTCAACCTCTTTAAAAAATGAAACACGGATCCTGGAGCATAGTTCCTTGTCTTGTGTCAAGCTCATTAAAAAATGAAACAAGGAGTCTCGAGCATAGTTCCTGATCTTTTGTCAAGCTCGTTAAAAAATGAAACAAGGGTTATGAGGATTGTTCTTTTACTGTGTCAACCTCATTAAAAAATGAAACAACTCCCTTTCCAAATTGAGTCTTTGATTAAGATCTCGTAAAATCCAAGTTGAGTCTTTCCAAGATCTTGAAAGTGAACCTTCATTCCATCCACCCCGTTGGATGCAATGAAGCTTGGGGGGCATGTACCTCGATTTGCGTCATTATCCCTGGGGGCATGCAAACTCATAACAAGCATAGTTTTTCGTTTCAAGCTTGTGTAAACATGAAACCAAATCCAAGCAGAGTTCTCCATGGTTCAAGCTTGTGTAAAAATGAACCCATACCTGATTTACATCTTGTGATTGTCGTTTATCTGCTAAATTCTACTAGATGAGCCTTGGTTGTTTCATTCCATTGCCACCATATCTTTGGCTGATCATATGCTTTCACTTGGTTGTTTTTCCTTTCCTAAGGAACCATAGCAATGAGTCGTTTTTTTAGCCAGTCTATTGACCATTACATGTTTTGAGAAATTCCACCATTTCCTGAACCAGTTGCTACCCTTTATATCACTCGTTCCTCTAGGACGAGTCTCCTTTAAGCTCTTTTCTGACTCGTAAAATATGAAAA
>APFE030450007.1:56598-141240 GCA_000404065.3 Pinus taeda | reverse complement strand
AAGGCCTTCGAACATCTTAAAGAGGCAATGTGCCAAGCACCTGGCTTAGCTACACCGGACTTCACAAAAACCTTTATTGTGGAATGTGATGCTTCAGGAAATGGAATTGGTGCTGTCTTAATGCAAGATGAAAGACCCACTGCTTTTGAAAGTCGTCCAATCAAGGGAAAGTTTTACACAAAGCTATTTATGAGAAGGAAATGTTGGCAATACTCCATGCACTTAAGAAATGGCGACCCTACCTAATGGGAAGACACTTCAAGGTAAAAATGGATCATGATAGCCTTAAATACTTTTTAGAACAAAGATTATCCTCTAAAGAGCAAAAAAAGTGGGTCACAAAGATGTTGGGTTATGACTTTGAAATCATCTACAAAAAAGGGAAGCAAAATGTGGTGGTAGATGCACTCTCAAGAAAGGATTAGGATGTGAAAGCATTGTTGTGCGCCATTTCTATTATCCAACCAAATTGGATAAACGAAGCAACGGAGGAATGGAAGAATGACGAAGAAGTGTGGGCACTTATTCGAAAGTTACAACAAGATTCCAGTATGTCTGATACATTTAGCTGGTAAAATTATTCTTTATGGTACAAAGATCACTTATACCTCTGTAAGAATTCCCAACTAAAGCAAAAGATTCTTATGGAATTGCACACTTCTCCCTTAGGAGGGCACTCAAGATTTTTAAAAACTTACCACAGGGTTAAGAAGGAATTTTTTTGGGATGGCCTTAAATCAGATATTCAAAAGTTTGTGGCATAATGTTTGGTTTGCCATCAAAATAAAGTTGAAACAATTAAGACATCGGTTCTATTACAACCTTTATCCATTCCAAGCCAACGTTGGGAGGAGGTTTCAATGGATTTTATCACAGGCTTTCCCCGGTCTGAGGGAAAGAGTGTCATCATGGTGGTAGTTGACAGACTTACCAAGTATGCACACTTTTGTGCATTATCACATCTATTTAAAGCCAATACAGTTTCTACTGCATTTATGGAAATAGTTCAAAAGCTACATGGAAACCCAAATATTGTTGTAAGTGACAGAGATCCCATTTTCACTGGAAATGTTTGGACATAATTATTTTCTTGTCTTGGTACTCAGTTAGCTCATAGCTCATCTTATCATCCTCAATCTGATGGGAAAGCTGAGATAGTAATCAAATGTTTGGAAGGATATCTTTTTTGCTTTGTATCTGCTAAACAGACACAATGGGTCAAATGGTTGCCTTTGTCTTAATGGTGGTATAACACTTCCTTCCATACAGCAACAAAAATGACCCCATTTATGGCACTTTATGGGTATCAAACACCATCCATCACATCATATTTAAGAGAAAATTCTAAAGTTCATGCAGCGGAACATCACATCGAACATCAACAACAAGTCCTCCAACTCTTAAAGGATAACCTCGTGTTGGCACAGAATAGAATGAAACAACAAGCAGATCAACATCGCAGTGAAAGAAGTTTTGATGTAGGTGATTGGGTATTCCTATGGCTACAACCATATAAGCAAATGTACCTCAAGCAAGCTAAGAAGGATAATAAATTATCACCAAAGTATTATGGTCCGTACAAGGTGTTGCAAAAAATTGGTACTTTGGCATACAAATTGGAGCTTCCTGCAGCTTCTTGATTGCACCCATTTTTCCATGTTTCATGTTTAAAGAAGGTTATAGGTGACAAGCTCCCAGTTCAAACAATATTGCCAAAACTTAAGGAGGAAGGAAAAATTATATTAGAATCGGAAGCAGACATAGAAACAAGAACTTGACAACTACGAAATCGATCAATTTCGGAGTATCGTATCAAGTGGAAGAACTTATCCGCTGAAGATTCCACATGGGAGGATAAGAATTTTATACAGAAGCATCCAAAACTACTCAATCGTTGAGGACAACACTTTTTTGAAGGAGAGGGGCATGTTGGGTCCCTATAATACTAGTGATTACCCCATTACTATTGTAGTTTCATCCCTTATTAATATTGTTGTGCCCCTATTATCCCAATATTGTTATTACTGTGCCCCATGGAATCCCTCTATTGTTATTTTTCTAGATTTATATTATTATTGTTAGGTCAGCTGGGTTATATTATGACTCCTTAGAATCCTATATATAGAAAGGAGGTTTTGTCATTTGAATCATCCAAGAATTGTTCATTTATGTATTGTAAAGGAGGTTTCCCCCTCGAAGAGGTTGAATTCTAAGGCATTGATCTATATTTTCTATCTTTTCTTGAGCTAGTTTCATAACACATGTCATCATTGGTAAACTGTTGTGCCTTCCATACAACATCTGCTACAAAATGTAATTATTTAGGGACTTCAGTCCCCAGACCATTAAACATATACATCTTCATTGAGTTCGCCATGTTGAATGATGGAGGTGGAGGTGGGGGTGAAGGTGTAGGTGTGTGAGGTGGATGTGGAGGTAGAGGTGGAGTTGATGGATGTGGTATCCCTGTGATACACTGGATCATAGTCTATAGTGCACTTCATGGTGTTTATAGAATATTTCTTTCATCATCACTATCAGATGATCCCAACAATAGACTATACACAGGACCTGAATCTAGCTTTCCTCTAAACTCTCTTCCATTCAAAGGCATAACCCGTTTTTTGCACAATAGCATTTTAATCCAGGTCTTCAAGGATTTTAGGTACTTACTACTTGGCCCCTTGAAAAACCTATGCTCTACTTCAGTATAATTGGTGGATGTATCGATCGCGAACTCAGTAATGAATCCTCATATAATACTATTGATCCAATAATTGACAGCTTGCACCATTTTTTCTAAAGCCTCTAAGCGCTTCACCAATTATGGGGTCTGCACAATAGGTCGATCAAGCTTCCATGTAGCTTGACCATTCACAAATTTAGACAATCACTCGCGTAATTCACATGGAAAAGAGCAGAATAATATCTCGTGTTCAATTGTGAATAGGTATCTCTTCAACCATTATTCCTTTGATAGGCGTGAATTCCTATTTTCCTGAGCTGCAAATGTGTGAAGTTTATGATATATCCACTTTTTGATCCCTTTCTTCGTGGGGAACCACTTATCACATGTTATCACTCCTCCAGATCTCTAAGGCTGAGAAAGAGTCCAGTTGAGGTAACCACAGACCAAGCTTTTGACTTGGTAGCTAGCCCTACCAAGCCAGATAGGGTTCTCTCCAAAGGATCATAGCCAAGAGGGCCAGATCGATTAGGATTTTAGGCTATATATGATGTGCAGAGGATGTTTTATTTGATTTGGTTGGGTAGTCACAAGGACGAGTGAATTAGGTCAGAGATTGAACTAGGTCAAAGCAAAGTGAATCAGAATTGCAGACATCTGATGGGGCAAGGTAGGAAAGGTACTTTAAACTTCGTAGTATAGTGATGAGATGGTTTAGACTAGTGAGATGCTAAAAAGAGCATGAGGGTCATGAATTCTTTTTAAACTGAAGAAATGAAACAACCTATGATGATTTTCCAAAAACAGAGCATACAAAGATGAATTCTGCTTATCACACCTTGAAAATCAAATATAATTAGAGTGAAATGGATCAGGAAAGGAACAAAACATTCACACATATGAAATTGAAGAAGAAACAAGATCAAAATACCATGCCACAGGAATCCCACCAAAATAGCTGCAAATTCATCCAATATATTCCATGCCAAATTCTAAAAGCTATTACAGATCTATTTTGGTGGGATTCTTGTGACATGGTATTTTGATCTTGTTTTTTCTTCAGTTTCTTCTTAAGTGGCACCATTGTTGGGGAATGAAAGGTTCATTTTCCCTAGGTGTACGACAAATTTTAGATCTAATTGTTGATGGTGAATAGCAGTTGGACACATAGGAAGGTTGTACCATTCACATGGCGACTCCATTGGCTGAAGATCTAGAAAAGCAACACTTCATAGCAATGCCATTGCATTAAGATTAGTAGCTTGAAGAAATTTCAAGATGAGTTCTACTGCGAGAAGAAATCCTAGGTATGCTCCTATGGGTCGATCTCACATCCCTAGATTTCCAAACCCTATGCCTCATGTGGACTAGTTTGCAAATCTTCCTATATTTAAAAATGGACCAGAAAATGATGCCAGTTTACATTTAGTAAGGTTTCATGTACATGTATGTAGACTAAGAGTTGAGTTTCCTGAGGACTCTCTCATGAAGTTGTTTATGTCTACCCTTGAAGATAAATCTAGGGTGTGGTATGAAGGGTTACCAGAAGGAAGCTTATGTTCTCTAAAAGATTTCCATAATGTGTTCTCTTTCATTTTCCTCCTGAAATCCTACAAAATAGGGTCCAGTCATCCCTTTGTATATCAAAATCCGAAATAGATATGTAAAATGTGAGAGAGTTTATTGTCAATCAATATATTCTTGAGATAAACCTCTCCCATTTTCCCATAATTCAACTCCATCTGTTCCCAATATTCTCTGTAAAAGGGTGACTGAAACATGAATTTACACAGTCCGAACCATAGGCTGTAAACGTGTAAATGTATCTCTCATTTTCTAATATATGTGTAAAATTTGAAGTGGGTTAGTATACATTAGAATCTTAGGAACACAAACCTCCTCTAGTTTCTCAAAATTCATCTCTGCTTGACCACAATAGGTTCTGCAAATGTATGTCTAAACAAGAAAATTTCGGAAAATATGTCTGCAAATCTTCATCTATATATCCCAAACCATAATAGCTGTTAGAAAACGGAGAGAGATTTTTGTACATGAGGATGTTCACAGAAAACACCTCTTTTAGTTTCTGAACATGCGTCCTTATTGGTTTGGAAACCATGTTTGAAATCAATATGGCATATAGGAAAAAACATAGTTTCAACTGATCATGAGACAGAAGAATGACATGGATGTGGGAGGCGACATGGTAGTTGGGGAATTTGAGTGTACATGAGTGAGATTTTTCTTACTAGGGCTACCATCAGTGAGTAAATTTTTAAATGATGACCTCGGTGGAATGATAAAAATTTCTAAGCAAGACCCTAATATGAATATGAAAACTGAAGTTTTGATCACTGATGGAAGTTCGGATATATTGATACTAACATCAGCCTTATTGGGAATGGAATCTCCTTCGGGCTGTCAAGAACACTGTAGACCAAGTGCCTAACCATGTGGGCCAATACAGTAAAAAACATACAACCAAATTGAACAATGAAAACCATATACTGTAAAATGTAAACTAGATGTTGAAGGATGCTTGTCCATTAAGCTTATTGCACACTTATCCTACACTAATCTAATACAAAATCACTAAATCAATGATACTAAAGTGGCATATCAACCAATCAAGCATTTGTTGTAATGATGATGGTGTCTAGTGGTGCTTGAACCAGAACATAATTGGAAATACTAACAACAATATATACACATAATACATCTGGCTATGTAAAAGGAAATTTGGTTTGTTATTCAACTTAAGAAAATATTCCATATATGCTGCTATAGGATCATAAAAACTAGATTCTATCTGCTACCCCAACTCATTAACATATGCTCTTAGCTGGAGATTGTCACATCCCTGCTCTAAATCAAAACATCCTTCAATACAACCATCCAAGGGAAGCTTTACCTTTTCTTCTTTGGGACGAGGTAGAGTTTCCAAGAACTTTAAGGATCTTGGAAATCATATGATTCAATTTGAACATCCAATAGTTCAATCTCATTTTCTAATCTTTCATCAACTAAACCAAGAAAACAATTTTTGCCTTCAGGTGTGAGTCGAATGGATTTCAAACAACGTAATACTAATGTTGAGAAATTATGATCAATTTAAAATTATACTAAATCATTCCTTAAATTTAGTAATATTTCCCCAGATAAAGGATTTTCCACATACCCTATCATCGGTAATTTCCATCAATGCTCTAAAATCTGGATTCTTTGGAAGTGAAGTCGCTCTGAACTTTGAAGCTCAGGATATTGAACAATAGAGTTGCCAAGCAGATGATTCAACATTCTTGTGTCCGACTGCTGTCCACCCTCAACAACCGGATCTAAGTCATTGTAATTATTTACCAGGGAAGATAGAGATTTTGTCCCCAGCAATAGCACCACTATGTTATCACTCCTCCAGATCTCCAAGGCTGAGAAAGAGTCCAGCTGAGGTAACCACAGACCAAGATTTTGACTTGGTAGCTAACCTTACCAAGCCAAAGAGGGCTCTCACCAAAGGATCACAACCAAGAGGGATGGATGGATTAGGGTTTTAGGCTAGATATGATGTGCAGAGGTTGTTTGATTTGATTCAGTTGGGTAGTCACAAGGATGAGTGAATTAGGTCGGAGAATGAACTAGGTCATTGAAAAATGAATCAAAGTTGTAGACATCTGATGGGGCAAGGTAGGAAAGGTACTTTAAACTTCGTAGCATAGTGATGAGATGGTTTAGACTAGTGAAATGCTAAAAAGAGGATGAGGGTCATGAATTCTCTTTAAACTGAAGAAATGAAACAATCTATGATGATTTTCCTAAAACAGAGCATACAAAGATGAATTCTGCTTATCACACCTTGAAAATAAAACATAATTAGAGTGAAATGCATCATGAAAGGAACAAAACATTCACACATATGAAACTAAATAAGAAACAATATCAAAGTACCATGCCATAGGAATCCCACCAAAATAGCTGCAACTTCATCCAATATATTCCATGCCAAAGTCTGAAAGCTATTACAAATCTATTTTGGTGGGATTCCTATGGCATGGTATTTGGATCTTCTTTCTTCTTTAGTTTCTTCTTAAGTGGTGCCATTTCCAGGGAATGAGAGGTTCATTTTCCCTAGGTGTACGACAATGTTTAGATCCAATTGTTGATGGTGAACAATAGTTGGATACATAGGAAGGTTGTACCATTCACCTCGTGACTCCATTCACTGAAGATCCAGAAAAGCAACACTTCATTGCAAATCCACTGCATTAAGATCAGTAGCTTGAAGAAATTTCAAGATGAGTTCTACTGTGAGAGGAAATCCCAGGTATGATCCTACGGATTTATCTCACATCCCTGGATTTCCAAATCCTATGCCTCATGTTGACTAGTTTGCAAATCTTCCTATATTTAAAAATGGACCAGAAGATGATGCTACTTTACATTTAGTAAGGTTTCATGTACATGTATGTAGACTAAGAGTTGAGTTTCTTGAGGACTATCTCATGAAGTTGTTTATGGCTACCCTTGAAGATAAAGCTAGGGTATGGTATGAAGGGTCACCAGAAGGAAGCTTATGTTCTCTAAAATATTTCCATAATGTACTCTCTTCATTTTCCTCTCGAAATACTACAAAATAGGTTCTAGTCATCCCTTTGTATATCAGAATAGGAGATATATTTGTAAACAATGAGAGAATTTTTTATCAATCAATATATTCGTGAGATAAACCTCTCTCAGTTTCCCAAAATTCAGCTCCAGAGGTTCCCAATATTCTCTGCCAAAAAGTGATTGAAACAAGAGTTTACACTGTCTGAACCATAGGCTTTACAAATGTACATGTATCTCTCATTTTATAATAAACACGTAACATTTGAAGTAGGTTAATGTAAATTGATATCTGAGGAACACAAACCTCCTCCAGTTTCTCCATATGCATCTCTGATTGGCCACAATAAGTTCTGCAAAAGTATGTATAAACAGGAAAATTTGGGAAAATATGTCTCCAAATATTCATCTGTATATCCAAAACCATAATAGATGTTAGAAAACTGAGAGAGGTTTTTGTACACAAGGATGTTTTTAGAAAAAAACCTATTTCCATTTCTGAAAATTCTTCCTCATTGGTTTGGAAACCATGATTGAAGTCAATATGGCGTATAGGAAAAAGCATAGTTTCAACTGATCATGAGAGAGATGAATGACGTGGATGCGGGAGGTGACATGGCAGTTGGGGAATGGAGGGTAACATAACCAGGACTGCATGGGAAAAGGTCAAGGAAGGTAGATGGAGTGTAGGTGAGTGATTTTTTTTTTTACTAGGGCTACCATCAGTGAGTAAATTTTTACATGATGACCTAGGTGGAATGACAAATATTTCTAAGCGAGACCCTAATATGAATATGAAAGTAGGAATTTTGATGACTGATGGTAGTTTGGAAATATTGACACTAACATTAACCTTATTAGGGATGGAAGCTCCTTGGAGGTGTCAAGAACACCGTAGGCCAAGTGCCTAACCATGTGGGCCAACATAGTCAGAAACTTACAAACAAATTGAACATTGAAAACCACACATTGTAAATTGTAAACTAGATGCTCAAGGATGGTTGTACAACAAGCTTATTACACACTTATCCTACACTAATCTACTGCAAAATCACTGAATCAAGTGATACTAAAGTGCCAAATCAACCGATGAGCCTCATCATTGGGTAATTATATGGGCCTTAATTCACCCCCTAGCTTAGTCAAACCAACTATTCTCATAACTTATTGCATACTTTTGATTATATTTTGTTTATGAGACGAGTTAGAGTTGGATATTTTTATTTGTGGTCTAATGTGCATTTAATGCAGGATTAAAGGATAAAAGCAAGGAATTTTGGTAAAGACCTTGGTCAAAACTTGAATGGGACTAGGGAGAGGAATTATAGGAGGAAAATCCTTCTCATTTACTACCCCTCCATTCAAATATTCCTCCATTAGCTCGAAGTGCAAACAGCCAAATCATGAGGACTAGAAGGCAACTGAGCAAGTGAAAGACAAAGCACTAGTTTATCTTGAGATTGGGAGCTGGGCCTCCCGAATTTTAAGGAAGCCATTAGAGACTTCAGATGTATAAGTGGAGAGGCCTAGGACCTTAGTAGGATTTAGATTTTTGATTGTAAAACTCTACTCTATTTTCGAGCTACAAGATTGTGACAATGTTTTTATGTAATCCATTGTTTTTTATAATAAGAATGAGTTTTTTTTTGAGCCAGCACTGAGTTAACTCAGAGGGCTGAACCCTAGTAGCCAAGGCTCCTATTTATTATATATGTATGCTAGCATAGATTCATAGTTTAATTTTTCATTTGCTTAGTAGCTGCATTTCCATTACAACAATGTAGATTAGATTGGTTGTATGTTAGATTGCTTCCATTTGTGCCTTCTTTCAATTAGCAGGTTATCAAGGAGAAAAAGGTTCACCATAAGGTTGTCAGAAAGTGTCTCGGCCTCACTTCCTCTTGTTGGGACCATGACTTGAGGAAGAAACCCTTCAGCAACCCCAAAAACACATATTTTTAGTTCTTGCATGAGCTTTGGAGTTTGTTGTCTTGATTTAGCATTTGGTTCATTTCATTGTCATCTTTTTCCATTACTCCATTTCTGCTATAATATCTCACTCATGCTTTCATTCCCTTCATCACTTTCTTCATGCATAATATAGGCAATTGATTCATGCTTTTCTAGTTTATGAAAATGTATCTTGTTGCATAGTTCTTGGAAAACACACATGTTTTAAGCACAAAAGGTACTTCAAGAGGTGACCCAGACTTCATCACCAGAAGCCACCTTCCACTTCATTCACCTTAGCCATATCTTGTTCCACCATCACCCTCACTAGTTTTATGTCATTTTTCATTAAAATTCCCCTAGATACATTGAGAAAATCTAGCCATCTCTGATCTTGGATATTGACTCCTGAGTGTTCCTAGACCTTCTAACACCAATCCCACTCATAACACACCTTCTCCAAGCTTCCCAACACCTCCAACACCTCACAATTAGCTCTCGGCTATATCCTATAGGTTTCTTGTAATTCCTACAGGATCAACCTGTAGGTTTCTAGTACATCCTGTAGGTTTTCCTAAAACAACCTATTTTGAGGCCGAATTGCTGGGGAACCTCTAGGAAGTCACAAAAATCCTCCTAGGAATTTTCCACACAATCCAACCACTCCATAAGCCTTTTAGCCATCCTCAATCACCTTCCATCCACCTGTCACATCCACAAGAACAATTAATTTGCATACTTGATTTTTCCTTAAAAACAAAAAAAAAAAATGAAAATAGATTTAGTTAGTTCTCTTGCTTACACATTAGTATGGTTTGATGCTCTTTACTTCTGTAGCTTAGATAGAAGCATTAGGTTAGTGATGATTTAGCAATTATTCTTAGCACAATTGTTTAACTGGTAAATTAGGATATGGTGTGATTTAGCACTACATGTTGTTTTCTTAATTATTGCAGTAGTGTAGTTCTCTTAGAATAGATTTTCTCTTCTTCCATCAAAGAATCAATCTTCTTATGACTCTATAGAATTCTGGATTGCAACCCATGGGTTCTCTCGCTGGATGAACAATGATAATAGGCAAGATCTTCACTTTTACTTGTGCATGTAGCACTGTCACCTCCAAGTTTGTACGAACCCTGGGTTGATAAGTAAAGTTGGTATCCCACGAGTTGTAGCATCCTTGCTGCAATAATGGCACTCGTCATCAGCCAATCAAATAGTTATTGTAATGATGAGGTTGTTTGATGGTGCTTGAACCAGAACATAATTGGAAATTCTACCAACAATATATACACATAATACATCTGGCTCTGTAAAAGGAAATCTGGTTTGTCATTCAACTTAAGAAAATATTCCATATATGTTGCTATAGGATCATAAAAACCAAATTCTATATGCTGCCCCAACTCATTAACATATGCTCTCGATTGGAGATTGTCACATCCCTGCTGTAAATCAAAACATCCTTCAATCCAACCATCCAGGGGAAACTTTACCTTTTCTTCTTTGGGAGGCTGGAGAGTTTCCAAGAATTGTTTAGGATCTTGGAAATCATGTGATTCAATTTGAACATCCAATAGTTCAATTTCATTTTCTAATCTTTCATCAACTAAACCAAGAAAACTCCCTGGATGCGGGTGTTATCACGTCAGCCAGGGACGAGCCACATGCCCAGCATGTGCCGCCCCATGTTAACGCAGTATAGTTAATGCCCACTGCCGCCAAGGTATGAGGTTTAGCAGCCCGAGCTCTTGGCATTCAATGTTACGCAGGGTGAAGAGATGTTGCTGCAGGAAGCAGTTATGGAGAGCTCTTATCGAGGGAATGTTGCAAGAACTCATAAGGATGACGGATCATTGTAGGCTCATTCGCAATGTAAGGTCTGTGTGGTGCAGGATCTGGAGGAATTTCGTCCGGTGGGCGCACTTCTCCTTCAAAACGCAACCACTGCTATTGCAAATACCCATTTCAACTCTGGAGAGTGCCTCAGGTGGGAACAGAACTCTGAGGGCAAAGGGAGCGCAATTGAGGCGGAGAGTGAAGGCATTCACTTGGGTGAAGTTTGCTTCCTGCTTGCTAATCTTGTGCACGATTTATGGGCAGTTGAGCTCTACCTTGAATCAATTCGGGGACTGTACTCAATTGGCAGTGACAACTGTGACTTCAAGCCCACAAGCTCGGTCCTAGAACAAGTTGAAGGAGACGCGGAAAATATGGCGCGACTGCGTGAAAGACAGCCGAGTCGGAGGGGACCTGGGCGTGGTGCACCTTCACGCCCCCCTGCAGCGGATGTACACCATCACTACTGCTACTGCTACTACTACAGGAGGGCGGGAGCCATACCAATTCCAGCCAGTCAGTTCTTGGAGGTCGGCAGCTCCAGGGGAGGAGAGCCCGTGCTTCCAGCATTCAGCTCAGTTGTTTTCACCTTGGGCAGCTCGCAGGAAAGTGCAGGTATTAATGCACATATCTCAGTTCTCTTTACGAAGGTTCCTGAGGAGAATGAAGATGGAAAGCAACCAGTTTCGGCTGAGATACTTCCAGAAGGCAATCGTGAGGAAAGTCCAATGCTGCAGCCACCAATTGAAAAGGGCAATTCAGGGAAGGAGCTTCAGCAAGCCCCTCCCCAACCTCCAAAGCAGGAACCGCCGGCCACTGCGAAGGATCCTATGGCAATGTGGGCAGGCGTCCCTAAAGGCCAAGGCTGGAGCTACATCATTGAGGAAGAGCCTGAAGATTAACCCCCAGAGACACTCTCGGGCTTAATTTTCTCTCTCTCAGGTCTGGTATAAGTTAGAGGTCTCGGTTGGTATCTGGACGATGCTACATTTCTATGTGTGTATACTTTCAGTTCTTTTTCATATTATGTGTCTGTCTGTCATGCGTCGTGGCTAGGTCTACTATGATTTTTTTGTTGGAAGCCTCTGCGCGGGCCGTTTCATTATTGTCTGAGATCAACTCTGTGTCTCATGTTTTGGTATATCCTGGAGGTGCTGCCCTGCGAGGGCGAATTCTGTGTCAAGCAAAGCTATCCAAGGTGCCATAGTTGGCCTTGGACGGCCTGTCTTTTTGCATGTAATGTTTACCTGTATATAATATAATAGATTAGCTAGCTTTACCGAGAAAAAAAAACTAAACGAAGAAAACAATTTTTACTTTCAGGGGTGATTTAGCTAGATTTCAAACAATGAAATACTGATGTTGAGAAATTCTGATCAATCTGGAATTCCACTAACTCATTCCTTAAAGTTAGTAATATTTCCCTAGATAAAGGATTTTCCACATACCCTATCATCGGTAATTACCATCAATGCTCTAAAATCTAGATTCTTTGGAAGTGAAGTCGCTTTGAACTTTGAATCTTGGGATATCGAACAATGGAGTTGCCAAGCGAATGATTCAACCTTCTTGTGTCCAACTACTGTCCACCATCAACAACTGGATCTAAGTTGTTGTCGTTCTTTCCCAGGGAAGATAGAGCTTTCATCCTTGGTAATGATGCCACTATGATATCACTCCTCTGGATCTCTAAGGCTAAGAAAGAGTCGAGCTGAGGTAACCACAGACCAAGATTTTAACTTGGTAGCTAGCCCTACCAAGCCAGAGAGGGCTCTCTCCAAAGGATCACAACAAAGGGGGCTCGATGGATTAGCGTTTTAGGCTAGAAATGATGTGCAGAGGTTGTTTGATTTGATTTGGTTGGGTAGTCACAAGGATGAGTGAATTAGGTCAGAGAATGAACTAGGTGAGGGAAAAGTGAATTAGAATTGCAGAAATCTAATGGGGAAAGGTAGGTAGGGTACTTTAAACTTCGTAGTATAGTGATTAGATGGTTTAGACTAGTGAGATGCTAAAAAATCATGAGGGTCATGAATTCTTTTTAAACTGAAGAAATGAAACAATCTATGATGATTTTCCTAAAACAGAGCATACAAAGATGAATTTTGCTTATCACACCTGAAAATCAAACATAATTAGAGTGAAATGGATCATGAAAGGAACAAAACAATTACACATATGAAATTGAAGAAGAAACAAGATCAAAATGCCATGCCATAGGAATCCCACCTAAATAGCTACAAATTCATCCAATATATTCCATGCCAAAGTCAGAAAGCTATTACAGATCTATTTTGGTGGGATTCTTGTGGCATGGTATTTTGATCTTGTTTCTTCTTCAGTTTCTTCTTAAGTGGCGCTGTTGCCGAGGAATGAAACGTTCATTTTCCCTGGATGTACAACAAAGTTTAGATCCTATTTTTTATGGTGAATAGCAGTTGGACACATAGGAAGGTTGTACCATTCACTTGGTGACTAAATTGACTAAAGATCCAGAAAAGAAGCAATACATGGCGACTCCACTACATTAAGATCAGTATCTTGAAGAACTTTCAAGATGAGTTTTATTATCATAAGAAATCCTAGGTATGCTCCTATGGATCAATCTCACATCCCTGGATTTCCAAATCCTATGCCTAATGTTGACTGGTTTGAAAATCTTCCTATATTTAAAAATGGACCAGAAGATGATGCTACTTTGAATTTAGTAAGGTTTCATGTACATGTATGTAGACTAAGAGTTGAGTTTCCTGAGGACTATATCATGAAATTGTATATGGCTACCCTTGAAGATAAAGCTAGGGTATGGTATGAAGGGTTACTAGAAGGAAGCTTATGTTCTCTAAAACATTTCCACAATGTGTTCTCCAACCATCATGTGAAGTCTTATCTTTCTTTACAAAGTTGTTGTGATTATAGTGAAGGTTTCATTGCATATCTTGAAAGTATTGATGATATCGAATGTATGGATGATGAAGAAATCGTGGAAGCCATCTCTGATTTTTCCCTTCAACAATAGTCTAAAGAAGCCAGTCACTTTGATACACAAGATCATAGTCAGCATACAGTAACTTCCTCTTTGTTTGAAGATGAATAAATTTTGCATCTTGATAGTCAAAAGGAATCACATGAAATGAATCTGTTGTTTGATGAAAATTTATATACTCCTTTGCTTGAAATTAACGAAGATATTCAACATCCTTGTCAAACTTTAGGATGGAAAGAAGAGAATTGTTGTTTTGTCCAAACAAAACAAAGAGTACTTCCTCCTTTGACTGAAGAAGAAGTAAATCATATTCTTAACTTCCAAATCCATATTCCATCCATTAAGAATTATGATGTTATTGTACATTCTTTCTAGTTTCCAAGTGATTATGAAGAGGATAACAATGATAAAGAAGAAGTTGTTTTAGAACCCCTTACAAATACAAAAATTCCTCAAGGTTCAGAAAATGAAAGGTCTGTTGATGAAAAGGAGTTGGCCCCAGATCCCATATATATGGACTATGGAGGATTCTTTTGCTAATTTGTTACAACCATATGGAAATAATGCTTCTTCTTCTCCTTTTATTGATTCAAAAAGGATAATGCTTCATAATTTTCAAGATCTCTTGGACAGTATTTTGCAAACATTGGAGAAGATGAATGTTTTTTTGTTTATCAACATAAAACTTGGTTTCAGTTTTCATTGTGAGCTGCATACATATACATCATTATGCTTGCTCGAGGTAAGTGAGAGCAAAATTTCAGTAAGCAACCATGTACTGGATTGGTTACACTGGAAGGATCATTTCACCCAATTAGCAATGGTGGAAGAAGGGAAAAAGTGGAGGAACGTGCCAATGTGTTGCCTCTGGCTCATGAAGAGGAAACAATTCAACTTGACAACTATTCTAATATTTTTGATGATCATCAAGATCTGTCCTTCAGACATTCTTTTGAAGATCCTTTTACTAGTTTTCTACAATAATCAGATCATGATGGTTATCTTGTTTTCAATCATGGATTTCAACTTCAGTTGTATATTCAGTTTCCAATCTTCAAGTTTTTTGTAGATAATGTAAATAGAGGACAATCAGGTATGCAGTTGCTTGATTGGCTTCATTGGCATATTTCCTTTACCTGATTTAGCAGTCATTTTTAGAAGTTAGAATAGAATAGGCTGTGGATTTTGTTTCAGAAACAAATTTCTTTCAAGTTTAGTTTTCAACAAGTGATGACAAATTTCATCAAGGTTTGAAGCCTGAGGAGAAGGCTCTAAGGCTTTGATGATAAGATAGTTCGGATTGAAGTTTTTAGTCTTCATTTGGGTTTTAATTTTTTGACCTTATTGGCCCGCATGGTTAGGCTCTTGGTCTATGGTGTTCTTGACACCTCCAAGGAGCTTCCATCCCCAATAAGGCTAATGTTTGTGTCAGTATTTGCATACGTCCATCAGTGATCAAAACTCCTCTTTTTGTATCCATATTAGGGTCTTGCTCATAAATTTTTGTCATTACACCTATGTCCTCATTCAAACATTTACTCTCTAATGGTATCCCTAGTTGAAAAAACTCACTCACCTATTACCTCCCTTGACCTTTTCCCATCCCCATTCATCTCATTTCCCTCTCCTAGGGTTTTAAGGGTACTTTTCCTGGTTTCATGACCTCCACGGTTAAATCATCAACAAAACTTATATCCTGATGCTCTTAGACCTTCCCCTATCCTTAATATCCCTTCCTAAACACTTTCCATCACTCCTATCCCTCAAAATCATCATTTTCCTACAAACCCTAGCCTATTGCTATGCTTTTGACACTTTTCTATACTAGGCTTGTGTTTTTCCCTTTTGGACCTCTTCCCCTCACTCAATCCTTGAAATTATAGTTTGCCCTACTTCCTAACATCCTTCCCTACCTCCCAAAATTTTCCTAAGAATTTAGAAGCCCCCTATCCCCTTTATTTCCCTTCATTCCTATAAATTTCCCAAATCCCTTGTTTTTCCTACACTAAACCCTAATTTCCTCTCCCATTGAACTAGTGTTGGCTATGGAATCAGAGACATCTAAGTAGAGGAGGAATAACAGATGTCATTTCAATAATTATGAGGCCATTCCAACTCATAGACATCATGTCTCCATCATTTTTCAAGAAGTCATTCCAAGGGACAAATCATTTGCCACACATAGGGCCGATTTTTCTTCAAACTATGTTTCAGACCAAACAGGGATACATTTGGCAAAAGTGAGAGAGGATTTTGTCCATCGTAGGTGAAGGATGAAAAACCCCTCTCATTTTTTCCACAAGTTTTATGGTGTTAAAGAAATGTGAAAACTACAATTGCTACAAGAGGTTTTCTGCATTTCTAGAGTGACCTTGGGAAAATCCATTTTTCTCCTTGATGGATTATCTAAATGACTTACTGTATGAGTCAAATGATAACTAGAAAGCAAGAGATTTCTTATGAGATATCATGAGCACACTTTGGAATTTATGAAGGCCTCCAAAGGTTTCTTGAAAGAGAAAACTTCATTTTTTAACCCTCATTCTGCACTTTTTCCCAGTCTTGTGAGAATCCATTGTTGGAGGGTCCCATAAAGTCCATTTTAAAAGATAAAGGTACATATAGAAACTAGACAGGATAAGCTTTCGAATGAGCTATCCTGGGCTCAATTTGGACACTGGGAAGGAACTAAAAATTAGGCTGCAAGATGGAGGGCATGTTTGATGCTGTGAGGGCGTTCTTGACAATGAAAATGTCAAACGTGCAGCACCTTGAGCACTGCACTCTTTTTTGGGGCATCCAATGAGATAATGGTCAGCATTTTTAGATTCATAGTGATGAGGAGATGAACCCTGTGCATTTTCTAAACATTTGGAGGAAAACTAGTCAGCTAAAAGGGTAAAACACCATTAAAAAAACCACCTTTTTGCCTCCTTTTTGGCCTGGTCGCTGCACATTTACTAGTCTTAGGAGATTGGAAATTTTATAGGGAAAATGACCTCCAAATTGAAAAATGAAGGCATATCTAGAACGTAGACTTGAAGGGTTTTCCAACGAGCTATCTTGGAGCAAATTTGGACACAGGGAAGGCACCCAAAAGAAGCCTTGAACTTGAAGGACGCGTTTGACACTCAAATGGCGCGTTTGAGAGTTGAAGGGCATGTTTGACAATTTTCTACAATTTTCACCATTTCACTCTAAATTGACTTTCACCTAGGGGAAATTGATTTTTTACTCATGTAATTGATCAATATGATGTAATAATTATGTTTTTTACTATTAGCAAGGATAAATACATTAGTTAAAAGGCCTAGATGGCATGTAATGAATTAGTTTGCTTAAGTTATGGACGAGTCACTTTGACCACCCTATACTCTAGCTATCAGTTCAGGCTTTCTTGCAACTGCTCCTCCTCTCATGGATTCGACCCTTCATGCTAGGATGAGATTTTTTGAGGTCTATATTATGAATTTTCTTAGTCATTTCATATGTTGGAATCAGTTGGATGGTTGGCTATTGATCAGAGACACTAGTGTAATTAGTATTTTGCAGAATTTAATGAATGAGTAGCAGCTATTTTGATAGAATACATGTGGTATGAAATTTTGAATTTTTTTCTTCTTATGTTGCATATGTTTGAATGTTTTGCACTCTCATATTTCACTTCACTTCTATGATATGTTGATTTTCAAGTTGATGAGAAGAATACATTTTATATGCTTCGTTTTGGGGAAATCTTCATAGTTTGTCCATTATCTTCAGCTTAGAAAGAATACATGCTTTTCTTGCTCTTTCTAGCTCCTCATCAATCTTATCCATCTCACTTCATAACCCTACAATGTTTGAGTGCCTACCTTCCTTTCTCCATCAGATGTCTGCAATCATACCCTCATTTGCCTTGACCTAGTATTTTTGACATAATCCTCTTCCAACAACCCCACCAAATCAAATCAAACACCCTCTGCACTTTACATATAGCATAAAAACCTAATCTATCCAGCCCTCTTGGCTGTGATCCTGTGGAGACAGCCCTCTCCAACTTGGTAGGGCTAGCTACAAAGCTAAAATATTGGTCTGTGGTTACCTCAACTGGACTCTTCCTTAGCCTTGGAGATCCAGAGGAGTGATAACATCACACATCCCTTAGATACATCCCAATTCCGATAACAAAACCATTTGTTGGCTCGAGAGGTCCTGACCCAGGTTCAGAGTTAGCTACACCAACCAACAAAACAATAACTATTGGCCCTTTCGGCAACCACCCATGTAATGCAGGTTACAGTCTCGCCTGAAGCTGTATTGGGGGATGACATAACCAGGATTCTACATCCAGAGGTTAGTGTGATATGGTTCCTTAGTTTCTAGGGCTTATTTTAGTCTTCGCAAACCCTAACCCTTATAATACAAATTAGTGTTGTAACCTTCAGAAACCGAATCTAAGTCTTCCTGAAATAATTTAAACATTCATAACATTATGTAATTAAGCATATCTGCTACTTTTGCGCATCAATTAAGCATTACTTCATATAAATTCAGAATAACTGAGCGAATATACATAAATTGTATAAGTAAAGATAGATGTAGAAATACACAAGTATGGCTCAAAATAGTCTTTATTAGATGTATTTTTTTTGTTACAGACTTTTCTTCCCTATGCACACATTTACAAGGGCTTGTGCACTCAACCTGTGGACTCACCAAGGTCTCTATGCACTCAACAACAAGAGCCTTCCCCTTCACCTAAGTATAGGAAATAGACTTCCCTGCCTTAGACTAATTTCCCATATAGTAATATTCTATTCTATGATTAACCTCCTAGACTCACTATGACTCCTTTATATATAGCCTTCTCTTTTACAATGCCATGGTCTGTGGACCATGGGCGCGTCACAAAAATCCCTATCTTCTAACAAACTAAGGGACAAAATACCCTTTTGACTCCTATGACCTTCGCGCTCTGCTCCAACAAAATCTGGAGACTTTACAATTATAACAAAATTAATGACAAAAATTACACAAGGACCCTATCCCAACAGATAACTTATGTTACGTTTGTGAGAGAAATTTGTTGCACTTGGTCTTGTAATTTTGATATATCATGTTTCATTTCTTCCTCTTCTTCGTGTGTCATGGTATAAATTTAGGGTTTCTTACTAGGTGTTTATATTTCATTACTTTGAGTAATTTTAAAATCTAACAATGATATATATGCTTCATTATTCCCTTTGAATCACTTCAAACTGATTTTTCAAACAAAAGTTAAATTTCTTACTGTAGTATGCCTCTAAGTCTTCTTTCCAACCCCACAAGCCTTACCAAGATTGGATTCTTCAGGAATGAGTTATGCCTGGTCTCCCATGATGACTTGATTATAGACTGGTTCACTAGAGTGAACTTGTACGAATACCCACCAAACTAAAGTCCCTAAACACAATACCCACCAAACTAAAGTCTGCCCTATTTATATCACTTTTTACGAAATTTGAATCCGATGTTCAGAGTGAAAGTTATGACGATTTTCCCTAGGTCAACTATTTGAGATGGAATTTTGGAGCTTGCAAAAACCCTAGCTTCCTCAACTCATATCTCTGAAAATATAGTGGGACAAGATATTAAATTCAGAAAAAAAAATTCTTCAAGGTTTCTACTAAAATGGGTTTTAATTTATGCTTCTGAAACTTCATAGAAAAAAGGTTATATTGAAAATTCCAAATTACCTGTTTGAAGCAGTGAAACCCTAGAGTCCAAAGCTTCGATACCAAATGTTCTACAACCAACTCACATAATAGAAGAAGAAATAGATCAATGACTTCAAAATTAGCCTCTTTAAGGGGTAAACCTCCTTTACATTACACAAATGAACAATTATTGTATGATATAAATGACAAGGCCTCATTTCTATATATAGGATTCTAAGGGGTCACAATATAATCAAAGCCTACATAAAAATAATATTGTAAGGGCACAATAATAACAATATTGGGCTTCTATGGGGCACAATAGTAATAATATGGGGACTACATGGGCACACAAATACAATAAGGGGGTTGCACCAATAACAATAAAGCGCTACACTAGTAGTATAGGGACCTAAAACATCATGTCATTCTGATAGGTAGAAATGGAATTATGAATTTATTTCTCTTATGGAAAAATTGTCAAGGTCAACCATAGTCAAATGTAGGCTCATGAAGCCCAATAGATGGGTCTCCTCACCCTCAACTAATTTTATAAATAGAGGTTCAAATTTTCCTCATTTGGACATTCGTATCATCACATCATATTCTCTCTCTTGATTGGTTCATACAGCTTGGAGGTCTCTCTCTCTTATTCGCATGTGTGGCAGGTGTAGAGCCTCATGAATGCCTAATTTTAACACTCTCCCTTACCAATTTTTCCTCTCTTTGACCATCATCATCAACTCAAAAGGCATCAAACTATAACATTTTCAACATGGTAAGGTATTTAACTGTCTTATCTTTCATATTTAATAATGTTCCTTATTATTGAATTAATGTTTGTATTAGATACTGAATTCATGCAATTCTGCAGCTAATCTATGTTTCTGTAGCTGATTCCAAGGTTTATCAGGATCTGAGGTGCCAAATAAGAGGAGAAAGATATGAACAAGTGAAGATTGATGCTTTTAACGATTCCCCCCTATTCATCTGAACCAGATCATCAAAGGATTGTTTAGTTGCATGGACAAAGGGTAAAAGTCGACATGTTGCTGAACAGGTGAGCGAGAGTCCGAAATCCTTGCACTTCATGATTTGCTTTGCCAAATAGAAAATAATGAGAAAACAATATATTGATATCTGTTAGAAGCTAAAATTATAACTTTGTTAGCTAGGGTAGGCATAAAAGCCTCAAACAATTATTGACACAGGCTTTTATAATATCGTGTAGCAAACATGAACAAGAGGTTAATTTGTATATGCGACAATATTGTTTTAAACTCTTTTTTTACCTGTTAATGAAGAATGAAGTTTTGATGCGTATATGGCTATTCGATTAAAGTTTTGTGATCACCTATTTGTGGAGGGTCCTTGCAAACAATGAAGGTTCTACATTTTCATATCTTTTCTTTATCATTTGTTGCAATTATTTACATGTTTTAGAATCGTTTTGCAATGTTGGTTTCAATTAGATAGCGATAGCAATATTTTAGTAATCATTCTGTTCAAGTTGATTTATAATGATGCTAATTATAGTGTAATCACTTTTCATAGATTTCGTTATAGTTTCATTTTAGAGCATGAGCGATTTCTTTACAATATTTCATTTTAGAGCATGAGTGATTTCTTTACAGTATTTCCTTTCAGAGCATGAGTGATTTCTTTACAGTTTTCATTTTAAAGCATGAGTGATTGATAATGAGAAAATGTGTAGTTTTCATTTTAAATAGAAGTCAAATTCATTTTGGTTTTTATGCAAAGGATTGCTAGAGTATTAGATGAATAATTCTGCTCTTAGATATTAAATTTGTGTTGTAGTAGATGGGTTAAGTTCTCTTCATTTAATGAGATAGTATGAGTTTTCTTTAGTTTCATTTTGCAAGTGTGGAGAGAATTTTTGATTTCATTAGAAAGGAGTGAGTAGGAATGTAATTGAGATTGAATATGTTAATTTTATTTTCTTGAAAGAATAAAATAGGAACACTAAACATCCTTAGAAATATTTTTTCAATAACTCAATCATACACATGAATAATGTGAAGGCTTCTCCATATATAGTGCACTTGTACTTAACAAGTTTACCAATAGAGGTTGATAATTTATGTAGCAATTTAAGACAATTATTTTGACAAAAAGTAGGCAAATCTCTCTCTCTTCTTCACATGTGTGGTAGGAGGATGAGTTTTTCTAGGGAATAATAGGTCAAGGTTTCAGAGTGTTGACCAACATTGAATTAGGGTGATTTGACGTGTTGACCTCAGTTTTTGGTCTAGAATTTTGATTTCTCTAGGCCACATTTATTGTCACATAAATCAAGAAGCTTGGGACAAGTTGACCAACATTGACTTCACATTCGACTCCTAAAAATTACAACATTGTTTCTCTCTCCTTTGACTACGTTTGGCCGACTTGTTTTGAGCTGACTTTGACCCTCTTGGAAGGCCGAATTGGACTATTTTTTACCAAGTTGATTGGAGGACATTTTGGGGCAGCTTTGACCACCCTTGACTTTCTGGTTAGGACTACATTGACTGTTAGTTTGTTTGCTGATTTGGAAGATCTGTTTTGGGCTTACATTTATGATATTTGTACTCTCTCTCTCTCTTTGCTAAACTACTGAAGAATAATAAGAAGATTTGATCAAAGGGTTTCCCCACATTGGGGTTTATCCTTGCCATCCACCACATATTGTGTCCTCTTGTCTTGGATTGTCTTTTTCATATGATTTTGTGTTCTATCTTCATTTACTGTAAATGTTTGTATAATGCGATTACTATTGGATATAATTGGAATTTGTCATTGGGATGATAAAGGAACATTGAAGTAAATTGTCTTAAGCATAGAACATACCATTATTATATAAAATTAACTTGGTATCAGAGCTGAGGTGAAGACAAATCCCAAGCAAGAGTGAAGCAAAAAAATCACTAAAGGAAGCTATTAAACAAGGACTTGGAACTAGTCCCAATGATGACTACATCTTTTTACAAATCCGAGGAAACTTTTAAGCACAAGTTTGACAATCATGCATGGAACATGACTTTGGATTTGACTGTGGAAGAGAATGATGCCATGGACTATGTCAAAGGCATAATAACAAAGCCTTATTCAAATGCATCTGTTGCTGCTCAAACCAAGTACAAGAAAGGTAAGGTAAAAGTTAAGAACATTATTGTTGATTACATCCATAAGCCTTTGGTTGCATATGTTTTGATTTGAAAACATATAAGGGGATGTATGAAAGGCTGGTTGGAATGTTCAAAGTGAAAAATGAAAATCAAATTCTTTTTCTCAAGAAAAAGTTGAAAGACATCAAGATGGATAGAGGAGAATCCATCCAATCCTACTTCATGAGGATCACCGAGATGAAGAATGATCCCCTATCTATTGGAGAAGTCATTGGTGACATGGAGCCCACTCTTATTTCACTCAGAGGCCTTAAAAGTTAATGGGATCTATTCAACACCACCTTCCTCAATAATGTTAGGATTCTGGGATTTGAGGAACTATTGGCCAGATGCACTCAGGAAGAAATAAGGATGATGGAAAGAGACAAGCCCTGAAATGGAAACAATCTTACTACCTTCTCTGCTCATTCTAAAAGAAGGAACAATTCTGGTCCAAGGAATCAAGGAGAAGGGTTCACTCTAGGATTCAAAGAAGAAAGAAAAGGAAGGTGCTCCAATTGTAGCAAGTTTGGCCACTTCACTAGAGAGTGTCCTCACAAGAAGGATGGACGTAGAGATGATACCAACAATAAGAACAACTTCAAGGGAAATGGAAATTAAAGGAACAATAGGTTTAATAACAAAGGAAAGATGAATGCTCCTACTGTTCAAAATGGAGGTGGTCGTCTTGCCAAGAAGTCAAGAAATGGCAAGTATGAAGAAGGTAATTTTGTAAAGAAAAAATAGTTTTATCTTATTTATGCCCTCTCCACCGCCTCTAATCTAGATACATTGGACCATTGGTTGATTGATAGTGGTGCCTCAAGGAACTTCAATGAGTACAAAGAATCTCTCTCAAACTTGGTTGAAAAGAAGACAAGTATAGAGATTATACTTGGGGATAATAGCACTTATCCTGTGAAAGGAATTGGGGCCGTTACTTTTCACTTAAATCAAGGTCAAACCCTTCATCTATAAGAAGTGATATATGTACCTGACTTGAAAAAGAACTTATTTTCTATCTTTGTGATGGAAGACAAAGGTTTTAAGGTGTTATTCATTGATGGGAGGTTCGTCTTTGGAAAAGGAATCCAAGAGATGAATTCACTCTAGGATTTAGGTTTCAAGGTCTCTATTAGGTTGGAGGAAGTCCATTGGGAAAAATTATTTGTGACACCTCTCTTCAATATGAATTATGGAACCTACAATTTTCTCACCTTCATTTCAAAGGCCTACCCGATGTAAGGAAGATGGTCACAGGGATGCTCGAATTCAAATTAAATCATGAAGATGTTTTTCAGGGAAATGAAGCTGGAAACCATACAAGGGAACCATTCCCCTCATGTGAAACTCAAACCACTAATATTCTTCAATTGGTCCATTCTGATCTGTCAAGTATGTTTCCCATGAAATATTTGGGTGGATATTTATATTATGCTATTTGTATCGATGACTGATCTCACAAGTCATGGATATATTTCTTAAAGAAGAAGAATCAAGTATTTAAATGGTTCCTCTCCTTCAAAGCCTTGGTGAGAATCAAACAAGGAAGAAGATCAAAATTCTGAGGACCGATAATGGGACCATATATGAGTCTAATCAATTCAAAGACTATTGTATAGAAGTTTGCATTAAGATGGAGACTACCACTGCGTATACTCCTCAACAAAATGGTGTTGCCAAAAGGAATAATTGTATTATCGTTGAAGCCACCAAGGCTATGCTTCATGATCAAGGTCTTCCGAAGTTTTTATGGGGAGACGCTGCCAACACCATTGTGTATGTCAAAACCCGATGCCCACATTAAGCTTTGGGCTTCAAGACACATGAAGAAGTATTCACCGATAAGAAACCTGATGTTTCTCATTTTATAATTTTTGGTTGTCCCGTATACTTTCATGTCCTGAAAGAGAAAAGAAACAAACTAGATGCATATGGGAGGAAAGGAATATTCATGGGCTACAGTGAAGCTTGGAAGGCATATAGTATCTATGTGCCTGGTCAAAGGGAAGTGGAATTAAGTCATGATGTCACTTTTGATGAAGATTCTACACTTAGAAAGATTCGACATATTTTTATTCCTAAGAAGGCCAATGATGATGCTAGTGTAGAAAAGCAGGATGAATCTCTGTCTAATGAACTGATGTCCAATGTTGAAGATCTGATGGATCCCATCGATCCACCTCCTAGTGAGTCCTATACTACAAGAAAAATGCCTTTGTGGATTAAAGATACTCTTGAAGATTCTGAGAAACACATTACACTGAGGGCGACATTTCGTGAAAGCCAAAAGCCAAATAGGTACCAAGGGTACTTAGCTTTCATAAGTACTATTGTGCAATCTGAGCCTTGTACATTCGAAGAAGCCATGAAGAAACATGTTTGGAAGGATGCGATGAATGAAGAGTATGAATTGATTTTGAAGAATGACGTATGGGATGTGGTTCCTAGACCCAAGGACAAGTATATGGTCACTTCAAAATGGCTCTACGAGATCAAACATGGAGTTGATGAGAGTGTTGAGAAATTCAAGGCTAGATTTGTGGCTCGAGGCTTCTCTCAAAAGGAAGGAGTAGACTATGATGAGATATTTGCACTAGTTTCCTGATATACCACCATCCATTAGATCGTAGCCCTTGCTACCTCGCAAGGATGGAACCTTCTTCAAATTGATGTCAAAACTGCCTTCTTGCATGGTTCGTTTAACGAGGAAGTATATGTGGAAAAACTCAAGGGGTCCGAGGTTTAAAATCATGAGACACATGTATGTAGGTTGAAGAAATCCCTCTATGGGTTGAAGCAAGACCCTACGGCTTGGTATGAGAGGATCAATAGATATCTTATGAAGTTGGGATTTACAAGAAGACATGCTGACCCGAACCTATACTACAAGGTTGAAAACGACAAACCTTTCATTTTGGTCCTTTATGTGGATGATCTCGTTCTGATAGTAGATTACAGTCTCATTCATCAATGCAAGAGGGATTTGGCTTCTGAGATTGAGATGAGTGACCTAGGACTGATGCATTATTTCCTACGGTTGGAATTCTAGTAAAATCCAGGTGATATTTTCCTTTCTCAGGGAAAATATATTATGAAGCTACTTGAGAGATGTGGGATGGTGGATTACCGAGAGGTGACAGGGGGTGTGGCTATCCCTCTTGTTGAGGGGTATGCAGGGGGGTAGTAGCCCACCTGCACGGGATCTGGGGTAGTGCCTTGAGAATTTTTTTTGGGACCCTAAATTAGGTAGGTGGATCTACCTATGGTTTTGTGCATGGATTTCACACATGGTTTTGGTCATGATGGTTTTTTTTCATGGTATTTTGTAGATCTGGTCAAGGGAACTATGATTATGTTCTAATCCAGGGTTAATGGTTTGGGGTTTATGGATGCTTCGACATTTATATATATGTATTGTAATGTTGAAAGGAACATAATAAAAAATCAATCTGGTAGTCCCAATTTTGAGATACAGGGGAATATATCTGTGTATATCTATTTTATGTTTTATTCTCTCGCCATTGTTTATTTTCTATTTTTTAGAATTCTTATGCAGGTCATTTCTGTACAGGGTTAAAACCTACATTTGGTGTCAGAGCTATTTTGGCTTCAAGGGAATGCCTTTGCTACTGAGGGGTTTTTCTCAGGCCTATAGTAGACCCTATTCAGTGGGAGATGCGGGATCGATTCTTGTGGTGAAAGAAGATGGCAAGCGGTGAAAAGATAGAGATCAAGAAATTTAATGGTTAGAGTTTTGAGTTGTGGAAAATAAAGATGGAGGATCTACTAGTGGATAAATATCACTAGATCATGGTAGATTCGAGTACTAAATCAACAACAATGTCAGTCGAAGACTGGGTGAAGTTGGATCAGAAGGCAAAGAGAACAATACAATTATGTGTCTCAGATTCAATATTGCTGAATGTATTAGGGGAAGCTTCGACAAAGGCTTTGTGGGACAAGTTAGGGACTCTGTACCAATCTAAGTCTCTGGTGAATAAACTGTTCCTATAGAAAAAGTTGTATAACCTAAGGATGAAAGATGGAGGCTCGGTGACAGAGATTATGAATGCATTTAATATTATGGTAAGCCAATTATTATCTGTTGATATTAAAATTTCAAATGAAGATAAGTGCATCATTTTTTTGTGTTCTCTACCAGATTCGTGGGATAGTCTGGTTGTTGCAATAGGTGGTAATGCAACTAGCTTGCAGTTTGATGAAATTTTCTCATCCTTGTTGTTAGAGGAGATGAGACGAAAAAATATGGAGGACTCGAATGGTGATGCATTGTCTATACAAGGATAGTCCCATAACATAAAAAATAATAATTCCTCGAGTGGTAGATCTAAATCTAGAGGGAGATCTAAATCTCCAGGAAAACCTGTCAAGGTGTGTTGGAAATGTGGAAAGGAAGGGCACTTCAAAAGGGACTGTAAATCTAAAGCTCCTGAGAAAGGAAAGGGATTTGATGATGCTCCTTCTGCAAAGGTGAAAACTACCTCAGATGAAGGTGGGGATGTGTACTTGGCTTCTTCTTCAAGTACACATGTATATCGTGAGGCATGGTTGAGTGACTCAGGTGCATCTTTTCACTTCACTTCCCATAGAGAGTGGTTCTACGAGTATGAGAAATATGATGGTGGTGATGTCTTCTTAGGGGATGACAGAATGCTAGAATCCTTGGTCACAGAAAAGTCAAGTTGAAGTTGCAAGGTGGAAGGATCAGAACACTTCCGGGTGTTATGTATATTACTGCATTGGCTAGAAATCTAATTTCTATAAGCAAGATAGATGATACAGGTGTAGAAACAGTGTTCGTGAAATATACCTGCAAGATGGTTTAGGGAGCACTGGTATTGATGCGAGTTTGGATTGAAACTCTGTACAAGCTTCAAGGTAGCACTGTTATTGATGGTGCAACCATTTTGTGGTTCTTGAAAGTGGAGCACAAAATCTAGTGGTATTTGGAGAAAAGACCATGCTATGGCATCAAAGGCTTGGACATATTGGAGAAAAGGGCCTTCGAATACTTCTTGGTAATGGTATGATAGAAGGTATGTATAATATCTCTCTGGATTTTGATTTCTATCAAAATTGTGTATATCAGAAGAATAATCGAGTGAGTTTCCCCTCTGGTGGTAAGAGGGTGAAACATATATTAGAGCTTGTGCACAATGATGTGTTTGGACATGTGTCGGTTCCATCACTGGGAAATTTTGTGTACTATGTGCCATTTATAGATGACTTCTCAAGGAATACATGAATATATTTACTCATGAAGAAATCTGAAGTCTTTAATAGGTTTAAAGAATTTAAGGATCTGGTGGAAAACCAAACAGAGAAGAAGATAAAGGTGCTGAGGACAGATAATTGTGGAGAGTTTTGCAAGAAGGAATTTGAAGAGTTCTGTAGGAAGTGTGCTATAACACAACAAAATACTACTCCATACACCCCTGAGAAAAGTGGAGTTTTAGAAAGAATGAAGAAGACGTTGATAGAAAGGGAAAGAAGCATGCTCAGTGGTGTCGAGTTAGGATAGTAATTCTAGGGAGAGGTAGTGGAGATTGCATGTTACCTGGTTAACAGGTCACCTTCATCAATGTTGGAGTATAAGACTCCATAAGAGGTATAGGCTAGTAAGAAACCTTCTCTTTAACATCTGAGTGTATTTAGATGTGATGCATATGTACATGTTCCAAAGGAGAAAATAGAAAACCTGGATAGTAAATTTGAAAAGTGCATCTTTATTGGGTATAAGGATGGTTTAAAAGGTTATAAGCTTTGGAACCCAGAAAGAAGGAAGGTTGTGTACAACCGAGATGTGGTGTTTAGAGAGGTGAAATATGTTATTAAACATGAAGTCCTACCAAAGGAACCTGAGAAGATAGAGTTTGAGCTAAAGGATAAAGAATCATACTCTAAAACAAAAGAGGCATCAGAAGATGAAGAGCTACAAACTCTCGCGGTGAGAAGATCAGTTTGAGAAAGAAGGAATCTAGAAAAGTATAGTCCATCTGTTTTCTCTTGAAACTTTTCTTTATTTATTACTGACAATGATCCCAGAACTATGAGACAAGGATTAGATTAAGAGGATGGAAAACTCTGGAAAGAGGCCATGGTTGATGAAATGGCATCTTTACAGAAAAATGAGGCTTGGGATCTAGCGGACTTGCGGGCTGGAAGGAAACCCATTGGAAACAAACTAGTGTTCAAGAAGAAGATGAATGCAAAAGGAAAGGTGAAGAAATACAAAGCTTGGTTGGTAGAAAAAGGTTATTTCCAAGTGTCGGGAATTGATTTTTGTGATATTGTTTCTCCTTTTTCCAAGGTAGCTTTTATTAGATTACTTTTATCTATTTTTGTCTCTTTTGATTTTGAGGTAGAAAATGGATGTGAAGACATCATTTCTTCATACGGATTTGGAAGAAGAGACCCGCATGAAGTAACCTGAAGGCTTTGTGGTGAAGGGTAAGAAAGAATTGGCATGCAAGTTAAAAAGTCTCTATATGGGTTAAAATAGTCACCAAGGATGTGGTATCATAAATTTGATACATTTATATGGGTACTTGGCTTCACTAGAGGAAAAGAAGATCATTGTGTGTATTTTAAATTAATTGGTGATCGTGTTATTTTTCTAGTTTTGTATGTGGATGATATGTTTCTGGTTGGAAATGACAAAGAGATTATCCAGGATTTGAAGACCCAATTGTCCTCCAAATTCAACATGAAAGATATTGGTGATGTAAACTATATTTTGGGCATGGAAATTCAATGAGATCAGGAAAAGAGGAAGATCTGGTTAAACTAGAGGATGTATGTCAAGACAATATTGTAGAAGTTTAATATGCAGGATAATAAACTGGTGAAGATTCCTATTCCTGTAGGTGTAAATTTATTTGATGAATAGTGTCCCAAGACATCAGAAGAAGAAGACGACATGTCCCATGTTCCATATGAAAGTGTAGTAAGTAGCCTAATGTTTGCAATGGTTTGCACTAGACCAGACATTGCACATGCAGTGGGATTGTTGCACTAAAAATTGTCACCTTGACATTTTGCAATCTGTGTGAGTCCATTATAACTCATACTTTCCTCCTTTGCAAGTCTTAAGCCTCAGTTCCTCATATCAAGCCTTGAAAATAAGAGAAATCCCTTAAAAGTCTCTAAAACTCTGGTTCCTCACTTTCTCTTTGCATTACCTGCTGTCCCGCACCTAATGGTCATGTCCCCTGTGCACCTGACTGCTCTGTCTCTTTCTTATGGGTGTGGACCCCCGTAAAGTTAAAAAGGCACAAGTATATTCTTAAAAACTCACTTCAGTCATTTCTAGAAGCTTCTAGAAGGAATTTTGGGGTGGCAAGTTCGCTCTCTTAAAGTTCATGCATCCCTTACCTTAAGGAGATAACCCCTTGATGTGAGGAGCTTATTGTTGAGGAGGTAAATCCCCTCTCCAGATAGAGGTGATAAATACTAGCCCAGACTGGGTCTAGCAACAATCATACAATGCTACCACGCAAGTCCCTAATTGCAAATTAAAGACCAATGATGAGGGACTACCTGGATTCCAATGCTAGTGCTTGCAGAAGAGGCGACACTCCCATTCCTTTGCTCCGGTAGATCACGATCCTCATGATCTCCGTGAATTGACACCTGCACATAAAAAGAACGACACAAACATAAGCATAAAATACAATATATGCAACTATATATCAGTCAGAAAGGATATAACTCATCATTATGACAAAGAACAATAAGAGTGGAACCATAACAATAGTCGTTTATTAATGATAAAAAAATAAGAATACAACCATAGTTCTGACGTCAAATCCTCCTTTGGCTGGGTGATCAGTAGCACATGTCTTGCAAAGCTTGTTGGGAATGGGAACAAGCCTCTCTCTCCTTGGTTATTGGACAAGAATCTCCTTACTTAGGTTTGGCCTTATGGAAATGAAGAAGGCTCTTGCAGCATGAAGCCCTTGGTAACTTGACAATTCTCAATCTCTGGAACTCTGGAACTAGCTTGCCAAGGAAAATGGACAAGCTTTTATAGATGGAGGAAGGGGAGTTGGGATCATCCACAATAATCATGGGATTGGCTCTATCACTAAAGAAGCTTCCATGAGAGGTGGAAAACCACTTCCTCTCTATGTAAATCCGTAGCCAAACCACCCAACTCAAGATAGATTCAGTCTAGGAATTTGTTAGGATGAATCTTTCGCCGTTTATTTGTTAAAAAACACCACTAATTATGATTGGCGCGAGTCCGACTCTATGACAGAGCGCCAACTGGCGCGCCCTCTTTGGAGGATTTCCTCCTTTGGCGCGAGGGCTGCACTATGGAACCGCGCTAATGGAAAAAGGGCTATTTTTATGGGTTTTTAGCAGGAGATGTCTTCGGGGAAAATGAAGTTCATGTTCAGGAGAATGCAATGCAAGTGTTTACAGGTCATGTCACTTCTCATAGGTCCCGGAATGAGTCCTCCAAGATGCAGGAGAGGGGTAACAGGGATGGTGACAAATTGCTATGTAACAGATATAACCATAAATACAGAGATGCAGCAGAAATAACACTTCCTTTCATTAATATCAAATAATGAAATATGCTTACAAATAGAATGGAAATGAGACTATCTCAGGTGATGGTAGCTTATCTCTGAGAAGATATGTTGCAGATATATGCCTCTGAACTGAGTTCCAATGAGGCTCAAGGGCCTTTTTATTATTGAACAATAAGAGAAAACCCTAAGCAACCAAAACCATAACTCGAGGAGATGTAACACCAAGAGTTTATGGGCCCCGTTGGGGTTAGTTGGGCGGCCAACTTCCTGGGGTCGTAACTTGGTCATATTATCTCTGTTTGATGCGCATGATACCTCGTTTGAAATATCTCTTTGAGGAATATAACTAAAAACATGATTTCACTAAAATCTCCCAAAGCATATTGCCAAAAAAACATCATTTAGGGCCCCAAAATGGCTCCGGAAGTTTAGGATCTTAAAAACTGCTAAAAATAGTAAATTGTGCTACAATTAAGCAAATTGAAACACTGAAAGAAACAATGGTGTTGTCCAAGTGGAATAGGTAGGTGGAAACCAATATTCATTTGGATCATTCCTCCCCCTTAGGAAGTAATGGTCTCCATTGCGTTGAGTTCCTCCATGAGATGAGGAAACTTTTGTTGAACTTGGTCCCTAGTGAGCCATTTTCCTTGGTGGAGGAGTTGGCTGGCTTTGACAACTTGATACAGTTGGATCTTCTGTTGGAGAGTGTTCTTGATCTGCATGTCCATGATCTGATCAGTTGAAGCTTGTTCCATACAGTTTGGATTTAACTATGTTGGTGTGAGTTGTTTTGCAATGTCGGATGTGTCTAGTAATGGTGGAAAGTATGGCTGAAGGTGATCCACATTGAACACTAGGTGCAGGCCAAGAAATGGGGGAATTCTAAGCTCAAAATCATTATCTTCCATAACCTTGGTGATGGTGTATGGCTCATATCGAAGTGGACGAATCTTACGATGGGGCCCTGTGAGGCGCTCCCTCTCCAAATGTAGCCAAACTTTGTCACCAACTTGGAACTTTTGTGGTACCAGATTTTGATCATGTCGCTACTTGTATTTAGCATTGGCTTTGTCCAATATGTCATGGAATTATTGGTGGATGTGTTGAATGTCCTCAATGAAGCTATTTACCTTGTCGTCCTCAGACTAGACATGAGCCAAATCTGCATGAGTCACTGCAAATGGTATGGCCACATCAATGAGACATAGTGGCTGGAATCCCAAGCCCACCTGAAAAGGGTTGTGGCCATTCGAGTTGTGGAGAGCCCAATTGTAGCTATACTAGACATAGGGGAGGCTCTCATCCTATGTACATGGATGCTTTTAGTTTTACATGCGCAAAACGTGTACGGTCATCCTGTTGATGACCTCTATCTAGCCATTAGTTTGGGGATGGAAAGTTGTGGAATTAGTGAGCTTGATGTCCAGCATCAACCAGAGACTGGACCAAAATATACTGAGGAACCTCTTGTACCGATCTGAGATGATAGACTATGGGATCCCAAAGTGTACCCACACTTGTTCAAAGAAGAGTTTAGCAGTGGCTTCTACTGTGATATTCTTCTTGTAGGCCAACATAATGGTCATCTTCAGGAATCTATCGGCAACCACAAAAACACAATCATTGCCATGCTTAGTAGAAGGACGACCTGACATGTAATCCATGGAGATGGATTCCCAAGGTCAACTAAGGGTAGGCAATGGAGTATAGAGACATTTCTTCTTGATGGTCGACTTGGAAATGGCATAGGCAATGCAAGATCTGATGTACTTCCTGGCATCCTGTCGAAGATTCGGCCAATAGAAATACTTTTTCAGTATTGCCACCATTTTCGCGACCCCGAAATGCCTAACAGCCCGACTGTAGTGTGATTCCCAAATCATCTTCACACGCTTGATTGAAGGAACAAAAAGGTGTCCTAGGTGGCACAACAAAGCATCCTGGAGTTACAAATCTGGAACTTGCTGACCCTCCAAGAGTGTATGGTATGTGTGGCTGAATTCTAGGTTGCTTTTGTAGAGAAGTGGCCAATCAGAAGTCTCGTTCCCATAAGAGTTGAGCACGGTGATTAACTCCATGATCAGTGGTCGGTTGAGGCAGTCTACAACATTATTTGTGCTACCCTTCTTGTACTTGGTATTCAAATGGAACTGTTGCAAGTATGTCAACCACTTTTGATGGCAATCATTCTGCAACTTCCCTTGAATCTGTATGAACTGCAGGTGTTGGTGGTCTGTGTGGATGATAGTTTTCTTCCCAAAAATGTAATGGTTCCATTGTTGGCAAGCCTGCACAATGGAATACATCTCTTTGTCATAAGTGGGATACTTCCAGACTGTGTTTGAAAGTGTCTCATTGTGATATGCCACTAGATGCCCCTGTTGAGTAAGGACTGCCCCAATAACATAGTCAGAGGCATTTGTCTTGATCTCAAATGGTTGTTGCAAGTCTGGTAATGTGAGGAATGGTGCAGAGGAGAGGTGATGTTTAAACTCTTCAAATGCCTTCTATTGAGATTCAGACCAAAAGAATTTTTCTTTCACTCCTCCTTTGGTGACTTGAACCAAGGGCCAAGTGATATGAGAGAACCCCAACACGAACCTGCGGTAAAAATTGGCAAGATCTAGAAAGATGCGGAGCTTCCTGAATAACTTGAATCTTGGATGGATCCACATGCACCCCACGTTCATCAATAATGTATCCCAGATACTGAACCTGGGTCATGCAAAAAGTGCATATCTCCAAACTAGCACACAACTTGTGTTGTCGTAGTGTTTGGAGAACTTGTCGGATGTGGTGAAGGTGCTCTTCCCAACTCTGGCTGAAGATTAGGATGTCATCCAAATATACCACTATAAATGAGTTGGTGAATGGCTGCAATATGTCATCTATAAGCCTCATGAAGTTTGCAGGAGTATTCATCAACCTAAAAGGAATAAACAACCATTCGAAAAGGCCCTCCTTGGCTTTGAAGTTGGTCTTCCACACATTGGAGGGTTCGATTGGTACCTGGTGATATCCGGACTTCAAGTCGTTCTTGTTGAAATATTTTTCCTCCTTGAGTTGGTCCAGAAGGTCATCAATTCATGGCATTGGGTACCTATTCCAGACAATGATCTTGTTCAACGCCCGATAGTCAATACAGCATCTCCAAGTCCCATCCTTCTTCTGTACCAACACAATTGGGCTCCCACAGGGTGATGATCTCAGCTGAATGTGAGATTTATGTAGCAGCTCCTAAATTTGCCTCTTGATTTTATCATTCTCTAGAATGGAGCTCTGATAGATTGGTCCATTTGGTAACAGCACACCTAGGGTTAGATCGATGGAATGCTTGACCCAATAGTGCAGAGGCACCCCTGTAGGGGAGGTGAAGATGTCATCATACTCCTCCAAGACCTTGTCCATCTATTGTTGTCGTGTGGAGGGGCCCTATCTAGAGGTCATGGCCACCATCTTTTCCTTTTCTTAAGGGCGTATCATCAAGAAAACAAATTTCTGGGTTTTTGAAATGATCTTACTACATTGTTTTGCAGTAACCAAAGAGATGACAGTAGGCGGTGCTACCTCTGGTATCCTCTACAACTTATTTCCCAATGTAACAATAACAACACAAGGCCTTGTCTCATACACAACATGTTTCTTCCACAAGTATGGTTGGCCTAATAATACATCACAAACATCAAGGGGAGAAACATCACATAATACCTCATCTGCGAAGGGCTTGATGCTATATGGAAGGTGACATTGTTGGCTCATGCGTAGATCCTGTCCTTGGTGAAGCCACCCAATGGTGTACAGTTGTGGGTGTGCTCTTGTCAGTAAGCTTAACTGCTTCATGACCTCAAATGTAATGAGGTTCTTTTGGGTCCCACTATTGACAATGCACTGTAGCAGGGAACCCTTTACCCACATTAGGAGTGGAAGAGACGCTCCTCCTCCTCTCCATCTTCGGGTTCCTCCTTCTAGATCTTTGTGGTGGAAACGGTGGCATTGGGCTTCGCATCAATAATCTGCTTCCATTTTTCATTCCCCTTGTTGGGTTCTGACTCATATTCAGAACATGCATCTGATTCTAAAGCCTTCAACTCGACCACTAGTGATTTTTTGGCCTAACACTCACTTGTGT
Source organism: Pinus taeda (assembly GCA_000404065.3). Taxonomy (NCBI): domain Eukaryota; kingdom Viridiplantae; phylum Streptophyta; class Pinopsida; order Pinales; family Pinaceae; genus Pinus; species Pinus taeda. Next base: position 105,639 of record APFE030450007.1, on the reverse strand, counting down.
TGTGGGTGGAGCTCTTATGGAACTCACACCACTTTCTCGTGTCCTTGTTCTGCTTCACAGTGTTGTACTTTGCTTGTGGCCTTGGCGATTTGTCCTGGGTCATCCCGCCTTGGCGTTTTCCTCTGTTCTGATATTTGGGGGAGCCTTTCCCTTGCTTCTGATTTTCAGATCGAAAGTCTCGCTTCTTCTGTTTAAACTTCTGCTCGATCTTCACGGCGTATCGATATGTTGTGCCGAGCAAGGATATTGTCCAAGAACTCCATCTTGTCTTGGATGTATCTATGTAGGCAACCATAGTACTTGAGTACCCAATGTTTCTCAGAATCCTTGATACCCAACTTCATGCGAAGGGTATGAAAAACATTGGTAAATTCTAAAACATCTTGGTCCCTTCCCTGCCACAACGTGGTCCACTTTATGTATTTGTCCTAGTAGCTCCTGACAGGGTAGTACTGCTCCTTGATGGCATCCTAGAATGAATTCCAAGTGGGAGCAACTGAAAACAATGAGGTAATACTTTCATCCTTTTGCTCACAATAGGTTTCCCACCAGTCCTTGACATGGGGGGTGGCTTTGAGAAGAGAAAAAGTAATCTTTTCCCGGCTGGAAAAATCATGAACATCAAAATATCCTTCTAGTAGATTCAAACATTTATCTATGGCATCTACATCTATTTTTCCCTCAAATATGGGGATGTCAAAGTTTACTTGTACCTTAAAAGGTGTGGAGCCTCCATAGTGGCTATTGGATGTGGATGCACCATCGTGGGTAAATGTTGAAGGATTTGGGAAAAGTTATCCATCATCGCGTTCCTTTGTTTCTTGAGGGCCTCGTCATGCGATATTTTGGTAGGATTTCCTGCTCCCTTGTCTTTATTTTCTTCCCCCGTGGGAGGCTGTCGGGATTTACTAGGCTGGTCTTGCAAAGGTTCGACCAGTTTTAGCCCTAAATCCTTATATCTCGACCTCGTTGGGGACATGCAAAGAAAACCAAAGAAAGAGTAGACCGCTCTGATACCACTGACCCGAATTTAAATAGGAATGCAAAAAATTATAGATATAACTATAAATACAAAGATGCAGCAGAAATAACACTTCCTTTCATTAATATCAAATAATGAAATATGCTTACAAACATAATGGAAATGAGACTAGCTCGGGTGATGGTAACTTATCTCTGAGAAGAGATGTGGCGGCTACATGCCTCTGAACTGAGTTCTAATGAGGCTCAAGGGCCTTTATATTATTGAACAATAAGAGAAATCCCTAAACAACCAAAACCCTAACATGAAGAGATGTAACACCAAGAGTTTATGGGCCTTGTTGGGGTTAGTTGGGCAACCAACTTCCCAGGGTCATAACTTGGTCATATTATTTCTGTTTGACGCGCATGATACCTCGTTGGAAATATATCTCTAAGGACTACAACTAAAAACATGATTTCAGTGAAATATCCCAAAGAAATATTGCCAAAAAACAAAAAGCATCGTATAGGGCCTCAAAAAGGCTTCGGAAGTTCAGGACCCAAAAATCTACCAAAATAGTAAATCGTGCTACAATTAAGGAAACTGAAAAATTGAAAGAAACAATGGTGGGGGTCCAAGTGGAATAGGTGGGTGGCCACCAATATCCACCTGGATCAGTAGTCATGGAAAGAATATAACACACACCCAACAAAAAGACTAAAAGGTTGAGTGGTTTGGCATGCCATGAATTGAAAAACTCAAATCTTACAGACATCATTATATTTTTTTTGTCAATGTAGGTAATTTTCATAATTATATACTTAATTAAATACCCCCTAAGGGTTGTTGTATTGATCCATTTTTGAAGTATATGAGTGTGTGTGTGTGTGTTTATCTAGTTGAACTTGACAAGACTAAGGTATACATATGTAAATATTGAAGTGCAACCCTAAGTTTTGAATTTCTATTGATAAATTCATGACCTCATTCAAAGTGAGGTGGAAATTTCATAATTGTGTAGCTTTTCAAAATTTCTACAAATGTCATTAAGCCATTGGGTTAGGAAAATTCCCCAAGGAATAATTTTGAGTGGTGTATTATACACCCCACATGGTAGATGTATAAAGGAGTTGTTTCTTAACATCTAAGGGCATTGATTTTCCCACATGAAGAGATGGAACTAATGTTGCCTTGAGAAAATTTGTGACTCTTGCCCATATAGTGAAACATTGAAAGTTTCCATCTAATAGTATATAATGATGTCAAGTAGCTCTAAGCATTCCCTTCTAATTTTAGAACTTGATTTGGAGTGTAATCCTATTCTGGTCTAGTTTTTTAGAGTGTGCATGATCATCTTACCTTGTGTTTTGAAGATAAATTTAAACATTGCCCTCTTTATAGTCCCAATAAAGAGTGGATTGTAAATAAGTGTCACACCATATCTTATGATTTCGGAGATCGTTTGAGGTGAAATGTTATATCACCATAATCATTTTGACAAGATGAATCTAATGGTGAAGTTTGTTTTAAGCAGGTTTTGTTTTTGTTGTATATGATCATAGAAAATCAAGGATGGAGTTCCTCCACCAGGGAGGGGTTGTAATGACCCCGATCATTTTGAAATTATGTTAATTGTCCCTATCATCCAACACTCATGTAGATGCAGTAAAAGTTGTCTTGGTTACTTTCCATGGTCATTGTAAATACCTTATGGGTTAACTTTGTAAATATTGTCTACAACTCAAAAATGATAAATATACATATATGGCTTTCCTTTTTGGTTATTTTTGTCAATATTTCCTATGATAAATATACATGCCTCCTTGGTCACTTTGAAATAGTGTGAATACTTGTTAAACATGTTCAAATTTCATAATTATTGTAAAGTGTATATATTTAGCTATATGTGCGTGAACTTTAAAGATAGTGGGGAAATCATTGTCTTGGAGGTAACACATAAATACATGCAATTTATTGTAAATATTGTGAAAAACATTGAAAAAAAAGGAAATATATTACAGATAGAAAGTAAAGAAAAAAAAGGGATAAATGGCATAAGGTGGATTGGCCCTAAAAAATGATAGGGCCAATAACAGAGAAAAAGTATTATCTAAAAAAAACAAGGACAGAGGGGCATTTTTGGTTGATCCATAAGAGTTGGGCTAGGATGGACCCTAACCAACAATAGATAGAGAGCGAACAAAAAACAAGGGGGAGGGGATGAGATGGGAAGACAAGGAATGAGGAGGGAAGAAAAAAGTAGGATCAAGGAGAAGCCAAGTATCAAGAAGGTTAACAACTCAAACAACAAGATCAGGAGTGTAATAGAAACAAAGAGAAAAATGCACAAGTACCAAATCATGTGCCTGGGAGGGTAGACATAATTAGTGTCAAAGAGGACCACTGAATAAGAGACAAAAGAAGACTATAGTACTTTATCTTGTATTTCTTGGTGAAGGTCACAATAATTGAGGTTCATATAATTCTTTACTGATAACCTACATTCAGTTTGGTTTTTAAATATCTAAACATGCTTTCATGAACCATAGTAAAAATTCAATTCTTGGAACCACTAGTAAATTGTGTTCAGTTGATATATGAGATTACTTGCATAAATTGTAGTGGAACTTAAATCTCTTGTGCTATGATAAAATGTGTTCAATTGGTCTTACACACCTGAACATGCTTGCATAAAGTACAATTAAATTTAAATCCATTGTGCCCTTGGTAATCAATGTTTAGTTGGGCTAAAAACATTTGGCGTGTTTGCACAATTTGTAGTAAATTTTTAGCTCCTAAAGTGGGTTGAATTCATGTCTATGGTATGGGTGGAGACGCTTGCCTATAGAGACCCTTAGTGGATAGTGGGTGGAAGTTTCATACCTCTGGCTGCCTTGGACTAGCCTCCCTAAAATAATAGGCTCTAGACTCTCTACATTGGGTGGAGCTACTAAAACAACAACCACAAGGTGGAGAAAAACCTCTGGAATCCATGAAATAACCTACTTGCTGATTTATAGTAGGATCTAGACTCCCTACACTAGATGGAGCTACTAAAATAATAAACATAGGGTGGAGGAAAACCTATAGAATCCCTCAACTATCCTCCTTAATGATCTACAGTAGGATTTGGACTCCTTATACTGGGTGGAGATATTGAAACATTAACCACAAGGTTGAGGAAAAGCTATGGAATCCCTGAATGAAATGAGGGTGGAGGATCTCACCTCTAGATTCCCCCACTAGCTCGTGGGTGGAGGTACTTTGCCTTTGGAATCCTTGGACCAACCTGTAATGAAAACCTTTATTCTATTGCTATGGAGGTACGTTAGACCTTTGGAATCCTTGGTGAATTGGAAGTAGGTCATTGGGAAAGTCTCTTAAGCTTGGGAGTGACAATTGCTTGAAGATATTGCTAGAAGTTTCTGTATGGTTGGGAGGAGAACCAAATACTATCCCCCAATGCCTATCCTAATTCCCACAATGTTGAGCATCATATTATTTGAGATACTTAAATCTGTATGGAATTTTTTTATGAATACCAAAACAATCACTGTGTGTTATTTTGCATGGCAGAATGATGTACTGTGTGTGATTTTATATAATGGCATGGTAGGGCAATGTTGAATGATGAATCAATTGCGGTATTACTTCTAGGTTGTAACATAGAACAATAAATGTTTAGACATTGTTTGTCTTTTCATAGGCCAATAGGTACAACCATAATTAATAAAAATATTACGTATGTTGATATGCAATTGGAATTAAGCATATCATATCTTATCCTTAAGTCTGGTCTCATATTCCTTAAAGCTAGGCTTCTAGAGGTTACAATAATGATCTGGTGCTTTAAGGGATTTGTGCATAACACTTGCATAACACCTCTGCTTATTACTTCAATCTTATGTTAGGGTGGAAAGTTCCCATGTTTCAATAAGTGTTAGCATGAGGTGAACTAAAATATTTGTAAAAGCAATATCTAGTGCTATTGACAGTACCTCTAATTGTTTCTTATTTATGCAAACAAAACCTAGTTTTTCAATGGATAAGTTTTGATGTTGCATGCACCGCTGTTCATTTTCATATGTTCATATATGTGAAGAGAATTAGTTTTGGAATATGCTATCTCTATGAGGTATGTTACAACCATGACTCCCTTAATAGTTGGCTAAATATTATGGAAAGTGTACATGGAAATTTGGTGGTTCCATACGTATGAATAGGATCATAAGTCTGTGCGAACAATGTAATCTGTGTTCTACAATTTTTTTGGGTTTATAATATAATATTATATATAATAGTTATATTATATTTTATATATATATATATTATTATATATATATTATATATATATATTATATATCTTATTATATATATATATATTATAATTATATTATATTAATTATTTTGTAATATATATGTGGTATATATATATTATATTTATATAATATGTATATATGTATAATATATGTATAATAATATATAAATATATATACATATATATACATATATTTAATATATATATATATATTATATTATATATAATATAATATATATATCTGTGTGTGTGTGTGTTGTTGTGTGGTGTGTGTTGTTGTGTGTGTGTGTGTGTGTACATAAAATTGTTCATTGGTTATGATGTAGTGGCTACAACCATCCTCCAAAATTTTTCCTTAGCCTGTTTTGGAGCCTCCCTACCAACCTTAGATAGCACTTTGTCTTGCTCCGTCAAGTACTCAAACTTCATTGTTTTCCTCACACAAAGGCAACCTGTTGATCACATTTGATCCATTCCCCTCACAAGCTTCTCACCCGGACTTGGTGTAGGTGTAGGCTGAGTAGCTTCCCCTTGAAAATTGTGCATTTCTAGAGGGCAACTAGCCTTCCCTCCAGGAATTGCACAATCCTTTCTGACAACCTGCTAGGCTTCAGGATTGTGCAATCCTGCCAGTGAACACTCTTAGTAGGATTTGTGTAAATTTTCCTAGCAACAGGTTGTTTAGCTCAGGATTTGTGCAAATTTGGGAAGCAGTCAATTACTCCACCCAGAAATTGCGCAAACCTCCTGGGCAGTCATCCTAGCTCCCAGCCAAAAATGCACATTTTTCTCCAGCAGTCGAACAACCTCTTGCATGTGTAGCTGAGTTGACCGGTTCACTCCGAGACCAAGAAAAATAGACTTACATGCATAGGTTTCTTCTCTTAAGGAAACATGCAAAAGCATTCCTTATCTCAGGGATCTATGTTTAGTAGTTGGAGGTTACACGCAAGGAGCAGTTCAGAAACCTCCCACCAAGTGTTGCTTCCCCTAGATTTATGGCATGCGCATCACAACCTCGATGTTATCAAGACTCATCAACCAGACATTGCAGAGCTCATTCTTCACATCAACCTTGCATATCTAACATCCCACATCACATCTAGGAGTAGTCGGAAAATTCAGCTCAGTTGTTTTTGGGTAAGCCCGCTTCTTATGTCTTGTGCTGCATTTGTGTCACTTTTTGTGTTTTCTCTTGTGTGAGTAATGTTTGCTTGATCTATTTGAACACTTGCTATCGTTTACATGTATTCTAGCTTTTCCTAGCTCTATTTCAATTTTCATTTCTATCTCACTATTTTCACATGCATGAAATTGTTTTGCACGGATGTTCACCCAACTAGCAAACTGCTTCACCCACATGGATGTTGATCTGTTAGTTGAATCTTTCATTCATGTTTTGCATGCATTTCCAATCACTTCTTCTATCACTTAGTGTTGCCATGCATTTACTATCTTAGATGATTTTAGTTTCCCATCGGCGATTCGGGCCAACCTTGGCCCGAACTCTGCCTTCACCAAGGTTGCATTGCGCAATCTGGGGAAGGAAGGCTCACCATCCTCTCCATATTTGTGCATTCCTACCTAGCACTAGCCTCCATGACTATTTTGTGCATTTCTGGAGGACAATGGTTGCTTGGCCCAATGGTTTCTTGGGCCAGCAGTCCTTCCCAGCTGCAATTGTGCATTGCGCAATCCCTGCAATCAACAACCACACTGGGTTGTGCATTGTGCAGTTCTAGCAGTAATTTAGTCTCCCAGTAGCCCAGACTGTGCCTTATGTAGTCTTGGGAATCGGTCTCCCGACCTCCTTGTCGAAATTGTGCAACCTTCATGATCATTCACTCAAGTATGTTGCAAGTCAGTTCTCATGTTCATTTTGGTTTTTGACTAACAGATTGCTTGCCATGAGTGTTGCCATGTTTCTAGGTATCACAGGCATTCATCTGCCACTCAGCAACATAGGTACAATGGTTTTCAGGAGAGCAGAGATGAAGACACCATTCAAAGCACACTTGGGGATGCAATTGATCAAGTGTCTATAGACTTGCCTACCCACAAAGACATCAAGTTGTTCATAGACAAGGACATCAAGATATGATAGCAGTAACATCACAGTGAGCAGCATCATGAACAGTAGCTGAAGATAACATACCAAATGCAATAAATGAAAAAGGAGGGTTGTTGAAAACACATAGGCAGAACATGGTTGCAAGCTCGAGCAGATCCATTGATGATGAAAGAAACTTTGGAGACTTCAGCTATGAGGTGACGACGCGACATGAAGATCATGTGAAGATAGAGAATGGAACAAAGAAGGAGTTGCATGTGCTAAAGCAACAACCTAGGAAGAACATTAAGCTACATAGACAGGTGAATGAGTTGCAACAAGAGCAGGAACAACAGTGGGCGCAACATGCACTCACGGATGAAACTGCACTCATACAAGTTAAGGATCCATCCTAGCAGCTGACATAGAGTAGACATGGTGAGTAGTATTGTTGATCACATGCAAGGGATTCAACAACATGCATGTCATTGAGTGCATGCATGCAATCCAACCCATTCAACACACTCACCAAGGTGAAGACAAGAAGAAAGTCCAAACGGGGCTGAAAATGTACTTCGGCAAGTTGATGCGCATGACCACCAGCACACACTTGAAGATCAACATAGACACTATACATCAGTGTGTTGTGGGTTCAACTGTACCTAATAATTCCATGCGCATGTTAGCATACAAGTTGGATGAAGGAGTCGAACCAATGCATCGGTTTCAATAGAGGCAAGAGTTTGCTTCAGCAAGATGTCACCATCAAGTGCATGCACATCATCATGGATGACCAAGCTTAGCATCAACTCACCACCTTCACCATCACAAGCATGTCAAAGAGTTGGTCTCATCAGAGTGGGCTGAGTGCCAGTGATGTCTTGCAAGGCTTGCTCAATCCATGTTGTCTCACATGAGTACATGTGCATTGTAATGTTGAGTCATGCCAAGTGTAAGTCAAGTGCCAATGGTTAGATGTAACAGTCATAGAGTAGGTGAAGACTCATGAGGGTAGTTGAACTATCACAAAGGGGAATGTCAAGGGTCACCCCACCCTTTTCTATAAATAGTCCCACATAACTCATTATATGGGCTTTTGGTCAGCCAAGCTTCTACTAAGACTATCTTGAAGAAGGCTTGGACAGTATTGTAATGTGCCTTGGCTTCTCCACTACATGGAGCTAGTACATCTCTTTGGAGGAGCAGGCAGACGTGGTTGTAACATTCCATTGTTGGGGCTAGGAGGTTTACATGGATTTATTGTATGGTTGAGACTTACATTGCTTTATATAATAAGATCCAACACGTTTTCATGCATATGTTGTTATTGTAGTTGGACTGCTCCGGTTGCTTTAATGATATATTTTGTCTAACTTACATACTTGTGTATGAACTGATTCACATGCAATTATATGAATCTTGTTGTTAATGTGTTGTATATGTTGTTAATGTTGTCACTGTCTGTGTCGATTTCTCCGCTGGACATCAAACATAAATTTCACATGAACCTTGCTATAACAACCGTTGCACTCATCTTATACTGATCTGTGAGTGTTGTATGTGTTATCTTACCTTGTATGATGTCATTGCCGCATCTGAATGGACTGCTCCGCAGGAAGATGTGTGTGTCCTTTTGTTTTGTGTGTTCCTAGCCAAGTTAGGACTGATCCCTTTCAACGTGGAACTCACCTTCACCTCCTTCCTCCTTTGGAGTGTTAGAACCTCTCATACACCTTCCTTGACTCACTGCATCAGTCAAACCCTTGCCACTAACAGATTTATCTTACTTGCCTCTGTGCGACATCGCGATCAAGGCATTACCTTATGAGCCACTACTGGGAATCCTACCCCAAACGGTCTAAGGTCTAATTAGGACTTCTTGATGAGGAGATCCCCTTGACATGTTGGCAAGTCCAACACCGTCAACAGGTTACAACTAATCGTCATAACTAGTGTTATCACCTAGAACTGCAGTGATATGTACATAATGTTGTCCATAAAAAAAATTTTGTCCAAAAATTAGGTGTTTAATGGTTATGGCCCTATGTCTGCTACTTAGGGATTGGGTTTTATAAAGATATTCATATGAATCATTTTCAAAAACCGTTAGATATCCTCCATCATGATTATATTAGATTTGTCTTGTCTTATATACTTCACTAGTCCTTTTCGCATTTTTGCAGCGCAATTTCATTGGCTGATTTTGCAGCGCAATGATGTTTTAGTTCTTCACAGCATGTCATTTACCAGCCATTTCATAGCGCATGTTGTCAACTCATAATTGTCTGCGCTACGAAATCGCGGATTTGGGGATTTAAACAGCACTGATTCTTAGAATGTCATGTCTGAGGGATGAGTCAGTATGTCCGTCTATTTGATTGTCAAAATGGCGTCCTTTCAAGCAAGTATAAGCCATCATTTCCCCAATAGGTTCATAACCACACACGTAAAATCATTCAAATGGTCTGTAATGCTGGTAGTGGTATGATATTTGTTGATGTTGCATGAATTGGTCCGTTTGCATGATAATACTGTTAAGTTGCGGAGGAGCCCGAATTCATTCTCTATAAGGAACCTGATTGCAAGCGAGCCGGCGTTCAAAGTTTGAGTTTGCATTTGAAGATTGAAGCTGGTAGTGTTTCTCTGCGTAAAGGAGTTCAAAGAAAAATGGAGAAGAAAGGGCATCGGTCTGGAAGGTGTCAGAGAACTGAACCTGTGGGATTGGATCTCGCATTGAGAGATGAAGGTGTGAGACAAGCCTTTCAGAATGCTGGTTGTTGGTATTTTTGTGAAAATCTACAAGGGGGGCATGCTGAGGTAACGAAAGCATTTGCCTTAAATTTTACTGGTTTAAGTTCTAAAGTAGCTATGCTAGAATTCCGTGTATCTTCAGAGGTGATTGCTAGGGTGACTGAAATCCCGAGAGGAGGGCAGGAGTGGTTCAAAAATTTCAAATTTGATATGAACCCCTGCAAGGAGTTCCTGAAGGAGCCTTATGTTAATGAAGATCTCACAAAGGCCGTACCAAGACACTATGTAAAAGAACACTATGCACTCCTCTTAACATGTATTCAGAAATATTTAACATGCGAAGGGAGATACAACAAGGTTTATTCCTATCATTTCAAGCTGCTGCTGCACTTTACAAGAAAAGTTGTTATAGACATTCCATTCTACTTGTTTCGAAGCCTTAGTAAGATGTGTGACAAGATTCAATTGAGGAAAGATGACTGTGAAACATCATTGTTTCACCATGGTTTAATAAAACTGTTAGTACTGGATAACTTGCAGAAGATTGGTCGAGATTGGGACTCTTTTATTTTTATAGCTGGTTTTCAGAGTAAGACAGGCCTCACCCCACTGCCTGTTAGAGAAAGAGAAAGGTCAACTGAAGAACCTACTCTTGCTGAACTAAGAAAGGAGATAAAAGGCAAGAAGAAAACCAAAACCCAATTGAAGGAATCAATTAAGCCATTAATTATCAAAGAGACACCGCAATCTTCATCAAAGGAGAAAACCAAGCATAAGGAAAATGTACCAGGGTCAAGTGGAGTTGAACAGGTATCAAGAGTCAGAACCAAAAGTCAGTTAAATAAAGAAAAGGGCAAATCAATAGCTGTGGAAGAAAGCCCAATATCAAAAGCCAGTTTAAATGATTTGCTTGAGGCAATTGATTTTGAGCAAGCTAAATCAGTGCAGGTTGAGTCAATGCATATTGACCTAACTCAGTCATCACCCGAAAGAACCAAAAAATCAAAGGCCTCAAAAAGGTTAAGGTTTGAAGAATCTGGTAAAGAATTTATGTTCAAACCACGGAGACCAGTCACCAGGAAGCAAGTTAAAGAAGCTGAGCAATTGCATAGGGAAGAGGTAGCTATGAAGGTACCTACAACAAAAGTAATTGAACAACTGCCTAAAGCAGAGGAAGCAGAGGAAATGAAAAGAAAACCATACACAAGAAGACAAGCAAGAGAAATGGAGAAGCAGCTACCCAGAACAGAAAAAGCAAAAGAAATCAAGAAGAAGGATATGAATAAAAAGGTCCCCATTTCCAAAGAAACAAAGACTACATCTTCAAAAGAACAATGGGAGGCAACCGAGAAAGAAATGGCTGGGATGGAGAAGGTCGTAGCAGAAATTGTAGCCATGGAAAAGGAGGTTGCAAAACTAAAAGCTCAGCTAAATAAATTAGCTGCCAAATAAAATTGCAGATTTTAAAAGTCAGGTGCTGCCCCAAGGTTTTCCTCTATTTTACTTAAGTTCATTGTTTTTTAAGGCATGTAAGCACGACATATAAAATCAAGGTAAATTAGGATTTTTTGAAGCCAGAAGAAGAGCTGTTGCAGTCACAAAGAATATTGATAGATTTATTGAAGACTGTGTTTTTTTTGAAAAGAACAGCAGTTTCGTAGCGCGCTACGAAACTGCTGTAGATGCTGTTTTTTGGAAAAAATAACAAGTCTAATGATGAGGTCAGCAGATTTTGGAGAAAAGGGCTAATGAACATCAAGGAAACCAAATGAGGCTATCAGAGCCATTCAAATATTGACAAGTGTCCATCCTTTATACAGGTAAAAGATTTTGTCTTAAGCTAGAACTTTAATAAAGGTACTTTATTACCGGTGGTTAGGGTTTGGCTGAAGATGCATACGAAGATGTTGGCTTGTACACTTGTTCAATCAACAAGGCTTCCAGCATACCTGGAAAGATGGTGATACTCATCAAATTTTGAAGTATTAAACAGCTGGGAACACATGCCTAAACTTTCGAAGGATGATGGGGAACGAAGACCGTGAAAACAGGGGATTATTATTATGATAAATGAACTATCAGCACGTTCAACATTCAAAGCTAATTTGGTTTCATACATCCTTATCTCAGCAATCACGGCCATAACTAAAGGAGACAGCTGTTGAAGACCTAGAAAGGAATCAGGATACGAGGAGAATAAATTAGAGTTTAAGTTTGATTAGAACTCTTTTGTAGTTACAGTTCAATGCTTATGTAGATTTAATGAGTCTGTTAAGATAGATAAGGATAGTAAATGTTAGTCATCGAGCTCCCCTCATGCTGGAGGAGGAAGCTCAAAGTAGTTAAGAATATTTTCCTATATATAGAGGAAACTCTGATGTAATGAGGGTTGGATATTTATGCAAAAAATAGAGTTTTTATTGGCCTATGTACAAGATTTTTTTTTACTGTAAGAGTAAGACTGCTTATTCTTCTCAAGATTCATACTTTGTTAAAATGCTCAAGATGTTTGTGGTTCTGTTTGATCTTTTATGTTTTACAGCTTTATAAGTATACAATCACTCTGAATTCACCAAGTGCTTAGACTTCCTGTGTATACTTATTAGTTGAGGTTCTTGTCCTTCATGTTTTACGACTCTTTAGGTACACAATCACTCTGAATTCACCTAGTGCTCAGACTTCCTGTGTGTACCTACGAGTTGATGGTTATTTGAGAAATATTTTGAGTGTTTAAACATTACATGCCTTGACTTCCATGAATGAGTAGCTGACAGTTTATTGAAAAGATGTTTGACTCCATGAGCCCAATGGAAGATATGTTATGCTGTCTGTCCAACCAGCGTGTTTACTAAATTTTCATTTCAAGAGTTAGCCCTCTTTGTGCTTAAAGATAAATCAATAGTTTATTTTGAGAGAGCCCTCTCAGGTTAGGGAGGCTAATCCTTAACTAAAAGTCTGGTCTGAAATAGTTACATAAGGTCTTACTGATTAGCAGCCATCAGTACATGATTTTGTGATAACAGGTCGTACGGAGATCCGAAGTCTTAGATCTGAAGCTCATACAAAATTAGGGTTTATGCTCCAAACACTGGCACAGAACTGGGAAATTTCGTCCCCAGACACTGGCATGCTATGGTCAAGACAACATCCAAGAATCTATAGACACTCACATGCTAACTTAAAGCGAGAATCCAGGGTTTTGACTATATTTGACCATCATCTAAAGTTTTCTGAAGTTGTCTAAAGTGTGAATCAAGATGTCTCTGATATATTCTGCCACTGTAAATTGGTTTCTAAAGTTGTTGGGTTGTATTGTTGATCATATTGTATTAGGATCATTGTACTCTGTTGGGTATTTCCCTGGTCTTTGACCAAATTTGTTGTCTCATGTTGATGTGTTGGTTGTCTTCTTTGTCATTGCATATATTGTTCTATCTTCAATTATTGTTGATGAATGGAAAGACTAACTATAATTGGAAAAATTAGTAATTGAAGTTTGGAATTGAGCTAAAGTAATTGATAAGGCATAGAACAATCTGAAAATTAACATGGTAATAGAGCCAAGGTGAATGACAAGCCAAAAAGGAGACAATCTTTGAAGCACTCATCTTTGGAAAGTTGAAAGAATCGATCTAGTCAAAGTCAAGATGACTTCCGTCTTCAAGAATGATGAGAAGTTGGGTGACCCATCAAATTTTGTTGCATGGAAAGTTAGGTTGGAGATCATAGCTAATAAAAATGGTGTTTTTGACTGCATTCAAAGAAAGCTACCCTAGCCTCCGTTGAATGCATCTGTTGCTACCAATAAAAAACACAAGAAAGGTGAGTTGAAATCAAAACAAATTATATTTGATGGTTTACAAGACAATCTACTTGCATATTTTGGAAACTTGAGTAGGTCTAAAGACATGTGTGATAAGGTATCTGGCATGTTTGAGATCAAAAATTTGAATGAAATCCTCACCTTGAAATATCAACTTAAAGACACCAAGATGAGTAAAGGATATTCCATACAATCCTACATAATTAGGATCTCTCGTATTAGAGACCAATTGATAAGAGTTGGAGAAGTTGTGTCAGATAGGGAATTGGTGGTCGTGACTCTAAGAGGTCTCCCCTCTATTTGGGAAACATTCATCACTACTATAAGAAACACAAATTTCCTCCCTTCATTTGATGAAATTGTTGGAAAGCTCAATCAAGAAGATTCAAGGATGATAGGAAAAGGAAGGATTCAAAAGCATGAAGAAGAAGAACCCACTACATACATCACTCATGACAAGAAGAAGAAGAAGAAATGGAAAGTAGGTCCATCAAATTCAAGAAAGCCTCCTCCTCAAAATTCTAGTGGAATAAAGGAATATGTGAACATTAAATGCTACGATTGTCATAAGAAAGGACATTATGCTCTAGATTTCCCTAAGAAGAATAATGGACCACGATATAATACTAGAAGCAAAAACAATAGGTTCTATGGTCAAAGAATGAGAAATGACTGAAGGAATGAACGCAATGGGAGAAATTATAGAAGAAGAAGGGATGCTCCAAGTGACCATGAAGAAGATCATCGTCCAGAAAAGAAGTAAAAATTCTCCAAGTATGAAAGTAATCTTTCAAATCAATATGAATATATTCTTATTTCTGCTCTTACTAGTTCATCTCCTCTAGATTCGTGGGATAGTTGGTTGGTTGATAGTGGGGCCAGTCATCACTTCTATGGTTATAAGGAAGTTCTCTCTAATTTGGTGGAGAGGGAGTCAAATTTGAAAATCATTCTTGGAGACAACTCTACTCATCCTATTAAAGGTTTGGATCCTTCAAATTTCATTTGAATTCTAGGGAATCTATTGTACAACATGATGTAATGTATGTGCATGGATTAAAGAAGAATTTGGTATCAATATCCGCTTTGTAAGACAAAGGGATGAGGGTTGCTTTTATCAAAGGAAAGGTTTTTACTTGGCCCATTGGATCACTTATGAAAGATGCATTCACTTTGGAAGCAATATATGAAGGACTCTACAGGGTCACTAGAAGACCACTACTAGCATTGGTTCATAATACAAATCATATAAGAAAATTATGGCACTGAAAGTTGGTTGATATTCATTATGATGCTCTTTCGCAATTAGAGAACTTGGTCTCAGGGATTCCAAAGGTGCAAGTTCAAAATGATAGAGTATGCCTGGGATGTGCTAGCGGAAAAATGACAAGGAGGCCATTCCCCTCTAGTGAAAACAAGACCACTGACATCCTCCATCTCATTCATTCTGACATATCTGGATCGATGCCCATTCACTTTATAAGTCAATATCTCTACTACATCACATTCATTGATGAATTTTCAAGGAAGATATGGATATAATTTTTGAAGAATAAGGATGAAGCCTTTGAAACATTTAAGGAGTTCAAAGCATTAGTTGAAATTCAAACAGAGAAGAAGATCAAAATATTCAAGTCTGATAATGGTGGGGAATAAATTTCAAATAAACTCATTGACTTTTTCAAAAAGGAAGGTGTCAAGAAGGAAATAATTGTTCCATATACTCCTGAACAAAATGGTCTAGCTAAAAGAAAGAACAGGTCTATAGTAGAATCCACTCGAGCAATGCTCGATGATCAAAAGTTGCCTATATTTCTTTGGGTTGAAGCTTCACATGTTGCTATATATGTTCAAAACAGGGCGCCTCATCAAGATTTGGAAAATAAAACTCCTGAAGAAGTATTTATAGGTGTGAAGCCCGAAATTAGTCATCTTTGATATTTGGATGTCTCGTATATTTCCATGTTCCAAAGGACAAAAGGAACAAATTGGAAGCTATAGGAAGAAAAGGTAGGTTTGTTGGGTATTGTGAAAATTATAAAGCAATTAGAATATATATTTTTGGTCAGAGTAAGGTTGAAATTAGCAGGGATGTTACATTTAATGAAGATGTCACTCTTGGAAAATCTAGAGACCTTCCTCTGCCTCCTCCTCCCTAGAAGAATGGTGATATGGATATCTTGGATGGCCCGTCTATGCCCGAATTTGAGACTAACATTTTTTATGATCCCATGGAGCCCATGGATCCCTTAGATTCTCCTCCTAGTAACCTCCTACTAGGAAGATACCACTTTGGCTCTGTGACACTCTTTAGGATGTTGATAATCATGTGCCCATTCGAATATCATTTAGAGAAAGGAAGAATCCATGTCGGTACCAAGCATATGTTGCAGCCATGAGCACTATGATTCAAGCTGAACCTTCCACATTCAAAGAAGTCGTAAAAGAACAAGTTTGGAAAGATGTTATGGCCAAGGAATATGAATCTATTATGAAGAATGATGTATGGAATGTTGTGTCGAGACCGAAGGATAAATTTGTGGTAACTTCGAAGTGGATACTTAAGATGAAGCATGGAATTGATGGAAGCATTAAAAAATACAAGGCAGGGTTCGTGGCTCTAGGATTCTCCCAGAAAGAGGGAGAAGATTATGATGATATATTTTCACCTATGGCTCAACAGACAACCATTCGTTCAATAGTTTCCCTTGCTACAAGTCAAGGATGGATCCTTCATTAGATGGATGTAAAGACCGCATTCCTCCATGGCATGCTACAAGAAGAAGTATACATTGAACAACCAAAGGGATTTGAAGTAGAAGATCGGAAGGCACGTGTATGTAGATTGAATAAGGCATTGTATGGTTTGAATCAATCCCTAAGAGCATGGTACACCCACATAGACAGTTATTTGGTGAAAATGGGATTCACAAGAAGCAATGTCAATCCCAACCTCTACTTCAAGGTAGGCCAAGGTATGTTGCTAATTTTGGTTGTATATGTTGACGATCTATTCCTAACAGGTAGTGAGCCTCTGATGATCAAGTGTAGGAGAGATCTATCCTCCGAATTTGAGATGAAGGACCTTGGACTCATGCACTACATTCTAGGCCTTGAGGTGTGGCAAAGACCCGATGAGATTTTCCTTTCACAAGGAAAATATGTTGTGAAGCTGTTGGAAATATTTGGAACGATAGAATGCAAGTCCCTACCCACACCGATGGAAATGAACTTCAATAAGTTATGTGGAGAAGTTGCAGGACCCGATTTAGCGAATCCATCTGAGTATAGACAATTTATTAGGGCTCTGATGTTCCTTGTGAACACCTGTCTAGACATATGCTATGTAATGAACACGTTGATTCAATTAATGGCCAAGCCTCTCCATGCACATTAGACGGTTGCAAAAAACATTTTGAGATGTTTGCAAGGGATGAGTACACTTGGTCTAAGATGCTTTGCCGGAGATGTTAGACTTCATGGATACACCGATGTTGACTAGGCGGGAAATGTTATCAACAGAAAGAGTACGTCGGGATGTTGTTTTAGTCTTGGATCTGCCATGATATCTTGGATGAGTAGGAATCAGAATTTTTTAGCATTGAGTACTGCCGAGGCAGAGTATATTGCCGCTAGCATGGCTAGTTGCGAAGAAGTTTAGTTGAGGAAGCTCCTTGGAGAGATATTTGAGCAGGTCCTAGACACTACAATGATATATTACAACAACAAGAGTGGGATCCATCTGGAAGAGAATCTCGTATTCCATGACAAGTCCAAGCACATAGAGATTTGATACCACTTCATTCGTGATATGGTATAGAGAGGATTCGTTTGACTCCATCACATATCAACAGATGAGGAGATTGTAGATATTCTCACCAAGGCTTTGCCGAAAGGGAATTTCTCAGTCTTCAAAGAGTAGCTTGGACTGATGGATGTGACCCCTCTTGATAAGGGGCACCACTCGTCGAGGACACTAAGTCATACTCTTCCCCCCTGTTTGAGCTCCCAGGGTGAGGAATTGAGATAGAGTGCTCCTAGGGTTGAGGGAACTCTAGACAATAGGGTATCACCCCTATTTGTTACCCATAGGGTTGGAGTAGTATCTCACCCTAGCTTGGTCTTTGCAGAGTATACCCAAGTTGGCATCATACCCACAAGCTGGGCTTGTTGGGATTATCCCTCCCCATCTGGCCAATGGGTGAGGAGGCTTGGGTATCTCACCCAAACTAGGATTATGATGCAGGTGTTCTACCACATGACTCTTAAGGTTCATTGTTGGGAAGATCGGTGAACAATAGGATGCGTTGATCAGTAGCTCCCCTACATCACATATTTCTTGATATGGTTTGAGTTTTAGCTCCCCCGTGATATTCCAGGTAATAACCTAATGACATATTCAGGGTAGTAGCCCAATGACATATTTTTGAATAGTAGCCCGATGACAGATATTTCCAGGTAGTATCCCACTGACAGGTATTTCAGGTAGTAGCCACTTGATAGACATTATGGGTTGTAGCCCGATGGACAAAGGGTGGTAGATTTTTCTCCCCATGATTCTTCTTATTTAGATTCGATAATGTTTCAACAAATAGAGTTGAGTGTATTTTTACACATGATGAGAGGATGATGCATTGATCAATGGACAAGTTTTACAGGTGGAATTCTCCCTAGTTGAGAGAGAGTGTTAAAATATGCAATTGCAGTCAAATTCCACTTTGGAATACTCATTTGATGGATATGATGATGTCATTGAGTTCCTCTTTTCAAGACGACCAAAATTGACCTAAAGATCACCTTGTTCGGATAAGTAGAAGTTGGTTTTCGATTTTTGGCACCCAATCATGGATATTAGATCAGGTCAGCTTCACTTTCATGCACACTTAGACAAGTACATCAAATGGACATCCCTAGAATCCTTTAAATATAAGTAACCTAGAAGCTCATTTTTACATCACAACATCAAGCATCTTCTTCTCTTTTGTCTGATTTGGTTTGGCACATTAGCGAAGGAAAAGGTCGTGTGGAGGTCCGAAGTCTCAGATCTGAAGCTCACACAAAAGAAGGGTTTATGCTCTAGACATTGGCATAGAACTGGGAAATTTCATCCCTGGATGTTGGCATGCTATGGCCAAGACATCGTACAGTAAGCTATAGATGCTCGCATGCTAACTTGAAGGGGGCGTCCAAGGGTTTGACTACAATTGACCATCATCTGAAGTTTTCTAAAGCTGTCTAAATTCTAAATCAAGTTGTCTCTGATATATTATGCCACTGTAAATTGGTTTCTGAAGTTGTTGGGTTGTATTTCTGATCATATTGTATTGGGCTAATTGTACTCTCTACTGCACATTTTATGACAATCTAATAAAATAAGAATTTCAAAGGGTTTTCCCCCTAGTGGGGTTTTTCCCTAGCCTTTGACCAAATCTGGTGTCTCTTGTTGATGTGTTGATTGTCTTCTTTGTCATTGGATATATTTTTCTATCTTCAATTACTATTGATGAATGGAAAGACTAATTCTAATTAGAAATATTGCTAATTGAAGTTT
This sequence comes from Pinus taeda, assembly GCA_000404065.3. Lineage (NCBI taxonomy): Eukaryota > Viridiplantae > Streptophyta > Pinopsida > Pinales > Pinaceae > Pinus > Pinus taeda. The sequence continues at coordinate 86,182 of APFE030450007.1, read as the reverse complement.
GGAATTGGGCTAAAGTAATTGATACATCATAGATCAATCTGAAAATTAACAATGTTGAACAACCTAAAGGATTCATACTTGGCAATAATAAAAATATTGTTTGCAAACTTAAGAAGGAATTATATGGGTTAAAATAGGCTCCTCGTACAAGATATTATCGTCTTTACAGGTATCTTTGGCAACAAGGGTTCAAGAAAGGATCTACAAATAGCAATTTATATATCAAATATGAAAAAAACAAATTGTTGGTGATAGTGTTTTATGTTGATGACATCATATTTGGGAGAAATATTGAATCTATGAGTCAAGGATTTGCTTCATCTATGCAGCAGGAATTTGAAATGTCTTTACTTGGTGAGCTCACATACTTTCTTGGTATTCAAGTTCATCAAACTAAAGATGGTATATTTCTTTCTCAAACCATGTATCTCAAGCAGATTATGAAGAAGTATGGACTAGAAGACTGTAAACATGTGTTCACATCAATGGAAACAAGATGCAATCTTAGTCAAAATGATGAATCTCCTTCAGGTAATCAACCTAAATATAGATCTATGATCAGTAGCTTACTTTATCTTACTTGTACAAGGCCAGATATTATGCATGTTGTTGGGATAGTTGGATGATTCCAAGAAAATCCCAAGGAAAATCATCTCAAATCAGTTAAGAAAATATTCAAGTATCTTCAAGGTGATCAAGATTTTGGTCTATGGTATCCCAAAAACATTGATTTTACACTTCATGCTTACACAGATGCAGACTAGGAAGGTAATCTTAATGACTACAAAAATACTAGTGGAGGAGCAATCTATTTGGGACCTCGCTTAGTTTCTTGGTTCATTAAGAAAGAAAGTTATATTGCTTTATCGATTGTTAAAGCAAATTATGTTGTTGCTTCCTCTTGTTGTACTCAACTTATATGGATGATTCAAACATTGCAGGATATTCAAGTCACTTATCCTCAACTTGTACATGTTCTTTGTGACAATACTAGTTCCATAAGTATCTCTAAGAATCTTGTCGTACACTCAAAAACTAAGCACATCCCAATTAAATACCATTTTATTAGAGAGAAAGTTCTTGAGCAAAAATTCAAGTTGGAATATGTTCCTTCAAAGGAACAAGCTACAAATATATTGACCAAGCCTCTTCTATGTGATTCCTTTGAATATATCAGACATAAAATAGGAATTATTCCTGCATCTTCACTCTGCTAATTGTTCTAATATGTATGTCATGTTCAGGGGGCTAAGGATGTAAACACAAGCAATTTACTTTTTGTACGTGGAGTCTATGAAATACAATCATGTATATACACAACTTTTGAGCTAGACAGTCACGTATACCTCTTAGTAATGAAGATGGAATGGCACAGATTCAAGGGGAGCTTCCCATATGCTTCCATAATTTCATTATTGGTATTTTGGTTCTAGCATTGGTTTGTTGCAGTCTATTGGTGATGCCCTTATAATGTTTAAAATTGATGCTTCATGTAATTTGATCTTATATTGATGTTGTTGAGACGGTTCTTGACATATTTGTAGGTTGATAAGATGAATGTGATCAGAGTTGATGGTGAGAAGTTGGCACAGGTTCAGGGGGAGAAGTTGTTATGCTTCTAATAGTGCATTGTTGGCATTGTGATTTCTTAAGCATTTCTTGTTGCAGGATGATGATGAGTCCAATATTTATTCACTGTTTGATGGCATTTTTCATTCATTAGAAGACATATATGTTGTTTTCATTATGTTATAAGTTATCATGGATCGCATGTGGTATTTGGTGAAGTTACCAATGGTACACTTGATAAGGAAAATACGTATACTATGATCTCTAAATATATTGATTGATGATCAGTTCAATTCTACTTAATGGCTTATGTTGTTGGAGGTTCTCTTTGTTTACTCACATGTTGTTGATGCATGTATATGCTACCAATGGTGTTATGGTATAAGAGATTGATATGTCTTTGCTACTTGAGGATTTTGGCTCTTCCTATATATGGAGAGAGTATGTTGACCTTGATGACATAAGATCAAGGGGATGAGTTGATGACAAAACCTTCTTGTACAATCTTATGCTTCTGCTATAGTTGTTTGGTGATGCTTGGAGACATTGCATATTTAGTCACATGTTGATGTTATTGGAGAAATTAATGCAATATTTCCTTATCTTACACAGCTTCTTGATGATGAGGGTGTTCATGCTTCTATGTTTCTACTATCAGATATTTATGTTGTAGATTCCTATAAGGTGCATGGTGATTGTTGATGACTATCATGGTCTTTCTACCTCATTGTTAAGGTTCTTGTTTTTGGTTATAAGTGTCTCTTGATGTAAAGGTCATGAAAAGACCCATATTTTAAATCATAGTAAAATCTAGTCATGTATGGGTTGTTGGGATCAAGTCATGTCATGTATGTAATCCCATTTTGGGATATTGATGTAAAATTTGGGTCCATTATGTAAACCCAATATGTTGGGTAATTGATGTAATCATGGGATCATATATTCATTGATAGGAAAGGTCATATTTGTTTGAGTCATAAAGCCTTGTACTTTTATTGTATATCTTTATAAGGTCCAGCATATGCTCAGGGTAGCATGGTCAGTATGCATATTTCATGACTCATAACCAGCAAATAACACCTTTAGTGATCAACACTATGAGGGAAGTACCTAATTTAGTCTAATTCAGCCCTTTTCCCTTGATGTCAAAGGGGGAGATAAGCTTGTTGTTTTGAGAAAGGTGTTTGGAGAGAAGTCTTGTTATTTGAAGGTGTGTTTGCCGGTGTTTACATGTTTTGACCAAACACCAAAGTGGTTTCCATAAAGTCCAAAGGGGCAGATTATTGGTGTTATGGCTAATGTGTTGTCCTTGATGGAAACCAACTTAATAAAGATGTACTTGATGTCAACATTGATTATTGTGGAACTCATGCAGATTGGTACAGATGCTACAGAGGATATGGGAATATTGATGATAAATGTGAAGTTTGAGAAAGTATACATGGATCCTATGAAGAAGGGTCATGTGCATATACAGGTCTTGTAAGTGAAAGTTTCATACAGAATCTAAACCATGGAAATTTGGATACCAAGGGTCATTTCCATGGTATTGGCCCATATTAATTGGAGTGGCAATGTTCATTTGATCTCGTCAAAAAATATGAATTACACTACAAAAGGATTTACCTAAGGTATTGGCTAAGGAAAAATCTATATAAAGATATGCAGATCAAGGTGTTATGTATGCAAGTAAATGGTTTATTCATATCGGATCTCATCTGAAATAGGTGTGCACTAGATAGCAATGAGAAGACTCAAATATGAAAGATCTTAAGACATGTTGAAATATATGATTGTTCAATTTACTTGTTTAATGATAGATCTATCATTATAAGTGGTGTTGTGATCTGAATGTGCTTTCAGTAATCTGATGATTTGATAGTAAGGAATGCATAGTATGTGTTGTGTTTACAGTGAAGGATTTCTTCAATGATTTAATATTTGTATGTTGGTTTGCTTCTCAATAGTCGCATACATACGTGGATCTATTTCTGGGTAGTTATGTATATATCCAGATATGTATATTTCAGTATGTTGAGATCTATACACGGTTTTTCCACATCATAAGAACGTATATATGTTGATATACTTAATTATAGGTGTGTACATATTCTGAATCAGATTTAGTCAGGGTTTGCAATGTTTCTTGATGATAACTGTTGATAATGTCTATTCTATTTGTTATTGTCTGTCAATGATGTCTTGATCTATATCTAGCAGTGTTGATTGCAATATTGATCAGTTATGATGTTTGGGTAATGTTCAATGATTTGTGATTGGTTTAGTATTTGATTTAGTGGGTGATTCACTATTACAGTGATTCTATTAGCCAAAAGATTCAGTGTTTAGTATTTTGAGATCCATACACAGGTTTTATGCAGAGGAAATGTGTATATATGCAAGTTCTATTAAGAGCAGTCACATACATATTTTGAAGTTTAGTTTTTCTAGTTGGGATCTATATTCAATAGTTTGTGCTTCAAATATTCAATTAATTTACATAGATTTAGGGATTTAGAATTGTATTTCAATATTTTAGTTTGGATATTAGTTTGGTCTTATTGTTGATGTGGATCTAGTATCAAAATTTGATGAAAAGTGGCCTACAGTTTGTTTGATGATTTCTTGACAGGTGGATCTAGTCTGAAACATTATAAAAATTGGTCCACAAGGAGCTTAAGGTTGCATCCTTTGGTAAGTGGGTAGGAGCTTCCTTCCAATAGGTGTCAATAAACGAGTTCAGGGGGTTGTAGCTCCCTTCTAGTAGGAGCTCGAGAACGAGAGGAGGTTGTAGCCTCCTGTTGGTGGGTGCCTATGTGATGGTAAGAGTTTGCATCAATACAAAATGTAATGGATATTTTCTTTATACAATAAGAAATAAGATAGAGACGGTGGTAGCATTGGTTTTCTCCCACGTTGGGTTTCCACCTAAAATCATGATGTTCTATGTGTTTTTCTTATGTGTTGTGATTTTATGTCCTTTACTGCTTATTGAAAAGTTATTTATTTAATGATGCAATGGTTAAAGATAAACATCTAATGGAATACATGAAAAAATATTAAACTAGATATACGTTGGTTTCCTTCAGTAAAGTTGCATACATACGAAGGTTTCCTTAAAAATAGTAGCGTACATAATTTTGTACATGAAATTGAAATTTAAAGTGAATTAAAATACTGATTCACCTCCCCCATTATTTTTCCTAACAATGCTATGATGTGTGTGGACCTATGGCAGTGAAATCTCTAAGAGGGCGTCAATACTATGTGACATTCATTAATGGTTACTCTATGAAGACATGGATATACCTCCTCAAGAATAAAGATGAGATATTTGAGAAGTTTCAAGAATTCAAGAATGAAGTAGAAAATCTGACTGAAAGGAAGATAAAGATCCTAAGGTCTGATAATGGTGGAGATTATACCTCCAAAGAGCTTATAGCATTTTTCAAGGAAGAAAGAATAAAGAAGGAGTTAATTGTTCCTGATAACCCTAAACAAAATGGTGTGGTTGAAAGGAATAATAAATCAATCGAAGAATGTGTTAGATACATGCTTCATGACCAAGATCTCCCTGAATTCTTATGGGGAGAATCATATCTAACAACAGCTTACTTACATAATTGAAGTCCTCATAAAATTCTCAATAATATGACTTTAGAAGAAGCATTTACAGCAAAAATTGTATGGTGGATCTTCTCTAAATATTTGGATGTCCAATTTACATGCACATTCCAAAGGACAAGAGGAAGAAACTAGATCCTACAAGTACAAAAGGAATCTTTGTTAGTTATAGTGCTTCATCAAAAGCATACAGAAACTACATTAAAGAGGATCGTCCTATTGAATTAAGCATAGATGTAATATTTGATGAAAACAAGAGATCCAAAGATATCCCAATTGATTCTAATGAAGAAGAGGTACCCATTTTTGAGGAAATCTCAAGGGATTACAATTTTCAAGATCTACATCTATTCATGAAGATGTTGAAGTACCTATTGAACTTGTGCAACATGTTGTTATTCCATAAACTCATAAGAGGCTTGGTTGAGGACAACTCTACAAGAGGTCAAGGGACATGCAACAACTAAGGGAACTTTTAAAGAAAGTAAGATACCTAAAAGGTATTATGGTTATACATCTTATATTACTAATAACATTGAGGCTAAACCCTCCTCCTATGAAGATGCAGTTGAACATCAATAATGTTGGAATGCAATGCAAGAAGAATACTAGTTGATTATGAAGAATGATGACTGGGAAATTGTTCTTAGACCAAGTGACAAATTTGTTGTTACTTCCAAATGGATATACAAGATCAAACATGTAGTAAATGGGAGCATTGATAAGTATAAAGATAAATTTGTGGCAAAAGAATTTTCACAAAAGGAAGGTATTGATTGTGAATAAACCTTCACTCCTATAGCAAGATATACAACTATTAGATCGTTTGTCTCTTTGGTTGCCACTATGGGATGAAACATTCATAAAATGGGTGTTAAAACAACTTTTCTAAATGGGACCACTGCTAAAGAAGTTTATATTTAGAAATCTCAGGGATTCAAAGTCCATAAGAGAGAGACACTCATCTACATATTGAAGAAGGCTCTAAATGGATTGAAACAAACACCTAGAGCATGGAATTCTAGGATGGATGCATACCCATCTTGGATATGTCAATAGTTATGCAGATCCTAACCTCTACATCAAAGTGGTCAAGGATGAATTTCTGATCGTACTTCTATATGTGGATGAATTACTTGTAACAGGTGTGGAAAATCATATACAAGAATGCAAGAGGTAGTTGGCAGCCAAATTTGATATGAAGATATTGGACTTATGCACTATTATTTGGGACTAGAGGTTTGGCATAAACTTGGTTAAGTATATATTAGTCAAGGAAATTATGTGATCAAGATATTATATAAATTTGGCATGATGGATAGTAAGCCAATAACAACTCCTATGATTACTAATCTAAAGAAGTTAAGGAGTTCAAAATCTATTCTGGTAAATCCTACATGCTATAGACAGTTGATTGGCTCCTTAATGTATCTTTTGAATACTAGAACTAACATTTGTTTTGAAATAATTTTCCTCAATCATTTCAGATGGAGCCAAGGCATGACCATTGAATAGCATCTAAACATGTCATGAGATACCTTCACGGGACAATGCATCATTGCCTTAGATGCGCTAGTAATGAGATTTAGCTATTGGGATATACATATTCTAATTGAGGTGACAGTGAGATATATGGTAGAAGCACTACATGTGGATGCTTGGATTTGGGATCTTCCATGATATCATGGATAAGGAAAAAGCAAGATATTATTGCTTTGAGTAGTGTTAAAGTCAAGTATGTTGCTACAAGTGAATTTTTCAAGGAGGTTTTTGGGCTTAGGAAGTTGCTATCAACTTTATTTGAAGGACCATTGATCCCTACTATTATACATTATGAAAACCAAAGTTGCATAAGGTTGACTGAGGACCCAGCATTTCATGCTAGGAAAAAGCATATTAACAATAAGTACCACTTATCAGAATCTTAGTACAATATGGGGTCGTGAAGCTACATTATATTTCTACATATGAACATGTAGCTAATATTCTAATGGAGTGATGATGGACATTATATTCTCTTATTTATGTGTCATGCACTAGGCCAGGACTATCACTTGTACGTCTAAGTGAAGTCCATAAAGGGAGAATGGTGTCTGGAGGATTGGATAAGCATCTGAGATTAGTACTTCTTAAGGATCGAGAGATCCAAGATAAAATTATTCCCATAGACTGATACTCTTTGAGGATGAGGTTGGGCATCCAAGACAAGAGTAGTTGAAGAGGATTGATATTCTTTGAGGATTAGGAATCCAAGATAAGAATAGTCCTAAAAGGACATGCATAGTGAACATCTAGATGGGGCATGTGCCTTAAGAGGTAGTATGGTGTCTCACTTAAAGCCTCCCAGCATTATGCTATGATATAAGTAGAGCTTGTTAGTAAATGCCTTGCTATGTTAAAAATGTTGGTTATGATATTGATGCTTATAAGATGGCTTATCAATTTTACTCTTCTTATGAGAATAATACAATTTCAGAATCCTTGTACCTCATGATGGATTATCAATACCTCCCTAGTTAAGAGGGAGTGTTGGAGAATGTAACTAGATTCGGTCTTCATAATGAGCTTTCTAATCATGACATTGTATATTTTATATAAAAAAGATAAAAAGTTTTTATTTATTCAAGCATGGGTTTCATGCTAAAATTCTAGGTCAAAGCATGTTCTTCATGCTTCTAGGGCTTGTTGAGTCAAAGAAGAATTTTTCATGTATTTCAGTCCTATTTGGACTTTTGTAACAAAAGAAAATCATTATTTTATAATCTAGGAAGTCAATTTGTCCTCCAAGACTAATTTGGCCTTGCCAAGGAGAATTTGGCCTAGAAGGGGCCTATTCGACCTCTTGAGAAGTGTATATATAGAAGAGACTTCAAATCATTTGGTAGACATTTCACAAGTTCAATCTGAAGCAATAAAAGAATGCATTTCAAGAGTGAAAGTCAAGGAAGAAGAAGTAAATCAAGAAGAAGAAGAAGATTCATCTTTTCTACCCATTTCTACTCACATGTGCTAGAAAATCTAGGTTTTTTTCAATTGTTGTTGAATTTTGTAGCTTGGGAGGTACTCCAAGCCTTGTGGATTGAGGGTTTGGAGGAAGGAGCTCCACAAGTGGCCTTGTGGGCTTGCAACCCAAGCTTGGGGTTTTGCACCCTTCATGATTTTGGAAAAAACCATGGGCACATTTCGACATGTGATGGATGAGGATGATAGCTCTCATCGAGATGAATCTGATGTAATGAAGATCATCCAATTCTGAGTTGTAGAAATGGAGCTATGAATTTTTGAAGTCTAGAAGTGAGTTTTGCACATGTATGGTCAGGTCATCTTGATGATAATAAGCCACATGACAGTTGTACAAGCCCTATGTTGGACGTTGGAAGAAGCCCTTCTATTGTGTATAAATAGGAGGTGATTGTGTCTCATTTAGCACATCCATTTGTGCAACACAAGAGCTCGTTGGAGGAGTGGACAAACTCAGCATACCTATCTTTGTTTGGGCTGCAGGTGGGAGAGCATTTCAACAAAGGAAAGAGGTTGCATAGGAGACTTTTGAGGGTTGTTTGAAGGGTTGTTCACACTTGCAAGGAGGCTGAGTAAGTCAAGGTCAAACATAGGTCTATTGGGGTAGTAAAAAGGTAAGGGAAACATGTTTTGTGTGGGTCATAGGTATAGGCAAGGAGATGTGGTAGTTCGTAGGCCTTACCACCACAAAACAGTGGTAGCGTGGGGTTGTTTCGGGGTAGATGTGTGCCCAGAACAGCGTCACATGTTTTCAGGATCCTTCCTTAGTGGGGTCACAGTGATTAAGGGTTGTTTGGGTGCTTAATTAAGAGTTGTTGCAGCATACTATGATTCCCTAACCAATCACAATTATAACAGCAAGAATACAACAAACTTGGAGCTACATTTTGTCTTGTGTTGGATCATAGCTTTGACCAATATTGGATCAAATTCATATGCAACATGTGGGAGCCAAGTTGAAGGCTTGATTTGGTAATTGAGAGCCTTCATAGGAGTAGTGAGTAGATTGGGTTTCATTGGTCTGGTGGAGGGAAGCATGTTGGCTACCCAAAGTATCCCTAGACAAAAAATCTTGAAGTGGCGAAGAGAGCTGAAGGTTGGGTGAATTTTGGTGCCTAATGTGCAGCACTTTGATGGAAGAAAGTGACTTCTAGATTTGGCAGATTGGAGCTAAAGAATTCACCAGCCTAGAGAGAAGATTGGATCAGCCCATGTACATGCAGCAGAAGTGACTTGCAGCAGTGTTAGGTGGCAGCCCTCCTGGAGTCTCTATGTGTTTTCCTTTGAAGGACTAAGGGGAAACTGGTGTAGTAGGAAAGAAAAGGACAAGAAGGACAAGATACGACATAGAAGTTGCAGCAAATATTGTAATTGTATCTTGTACACCATAGACTATTGTATTATTCATATTGGTTTAATATAACGATGATTGGGTTGTACATTATTATACAATATTTGTTAAAAATTGTGTATACTTGTGCATATGTGATTTACTGCTTTATATTTTCCACTGTGCAAAGTAGTTCTTGTTGAGATTCTTGGTTTGGTAGCGTCATATATTCTAAGATTCTAACATATACCTAAGATCGTGGAACTTCAACAATTGTTGGGGGCCGAAAGTTGCAGGTCGAATTGCAGACCTAAAGTTGCAGGATCGGAACTTTGATTGAGGCAGATTTTGGAGAGTTTGAACTTCATTGACTTTGGAAGACTTTGACTTATTTGGAAGAGACCTTATTCGAGGGCTAACTTTGTGCTTGGAAGGAATCTTGATTTTTGTCTTTGGGTATTGGAGGTCTCGTTTTGATTTGATTCTATAAGAAGAGAAATATTCATTCTGGGTTTTCCCCTAGAGGGTTTTTCCCCTAGCTTGGAGCCTATATCTTGTGTATTTTGTATCTTTGTGATCTTCATTATTTTGGTAATTGCTTGATGAAGAAGAAATAAAATTAATAAAAGGCCAACTAATATCACAAGTAATTATCAAGAAAAATCAATTCTAATCTACAAATACTCTGATTTTCCAATGGGGTGGTCCCTACAAAACAACAAAGGAGATTGGTGTCTCTTGTAGGTTGGTGCCTACAAATTGATGTAATAGTAGGTTGGTGCCTACAACAGCTTTCATATAAATATTTTTTGTGGTTTTCTCTCATAATGGTTTCCATGTATATGTTGTGTTATTTGTTTATTTTATGAAATTAATGTTTAATGATGTTCAAATGTTTAAATAAGTAAAAATTGCCATTATACTGATTTACCCCCTCCCCCTCCCCCTCTCAGTGTACTTGTGAGTTTCCCATCAATATGATTGTGTGTATCTTTATCACAAAATAAAAGATCACTAAAGAAATTTGCGAGGTTGGGCCAAGTTATGCATGAATTATAACAAAAGGGACTAATCTCTTGAGATGAAGATGTTTTCATGACATTCTGACAAGAACTCCCTATATCATTTTTTCAATCTAATAACCAGCAGTAGGATCCCCAAACTTCACATGCATACAAGGGTAGGTGTGACCAATGAGTAAAAGAGTTAGATATTCAATTGAATGCTTGAAAATTTAGATATAAAAACAAATTTTATCAAGTGTGGTAACAATTGCATACCACTTGTTTAGTTTAGCCTCTACTACTGCATTCAACTAAAGCATGGCCTAGATAAGAGGACTCCAAATATACATATGAAGGTTCTACCTTATGCTTCTCACCTCTACAAGTAAGAATCACATTGTTTGCCTCACTTTTAGGGATGTTAAAGGAAATGACTTTTTTTTCCTTTGGATCAACTTGAAGTTGAAAAGTGTCAATTTATCTCTAAAGGCCACTAAATAAGGATTATGTCATCTATAAATGGAATAATTTAAAAGTATATTCTTAAGAATAAGAAATCATTAGTGGTACCCAATGAATCTAATATGATTTTTTCTACCCCATTAATATAGTCTCCAAAAATTATAAGAGAGAGCTAGAAACCTCATTTAAATCCTAGTCCTCTAGATCACCTATTTCTTACCAATCCTCATTTGTACCTTGATAATTTAATGGCCTCAGAAAGTTTCATCACAAGTGAGATGACCAAGGGTGGAAGACCTAATTGTCACAAAAGGAAGTTAAGGTGTCAGATTTTCTAAAGGCCCTTCACTAAGTGGGACATAAGTATTATGTCATCTATAAATAGAAGAATATAAAGATAGACTCTCAAGAATAAGAAATCATTTGTGGCACCTAATGAATCTGATATGATCCTGTCTACCCCATTAATGTAGTCTCCAAAAATTATAGGAGAAAGTGGGAAACTTCACTTCACTCCTATAATACTCTAGATCGCTCATTTTTTACCAATCCTCATTTGTACCCTGATAACTATGGTCTCCATTTTTATAAATGAGACAAATTATATGAGGGTCCAAGATGGTGGAAATCCATGGGTTACCATGTAGTTGAACATGTCAACAATATGGACTATTAAGACTTTAGGGCTATATTTAAAATTTCACATTTAGGTTTTACAAACCCTGGGATTTATTGGATTGAAGCTTAAGGATGAAACATAGGACCAAGTAATCAAGAAAGAAATAAAAATGGATATAAGTTTTGGGTTAACTCAAATGCTTGGTTGGTTTGGAGCATTATATAGGCTAGACACATAATCAAACCAAGTAGAGATACTTGTTACATACACTAATTTCTTAGGGAAGAAAGCCCTCCAAAAGAGTTTGGGGTGGATTGGAGTTAATTGAGTACAATCTTGTATTTGTTGAAGAGATAGATCCTATTTTTCCTCCTAAGCATACCCATGTTAATATGTTTGGTTAGGATTTGAATGTTTTTATAGTCTAAATTTTATCTATCATTACAACGACAATTTCCATTCTTAATGGGGTGAGCAATGAAGATGGAAGGGGGAAATGTGTTAACCATGGAAGACCTGAACTAGGTAAAGTAAAGGAGGCACTTCATCTAATCATGAATATCATAAACTTGGAGGCACCTTGTTTTGAGAAAGTTCATGTATTGTTAATTTAGCTAGTAGTTGAAATGTATGATGATAAAATGGTAGGTTCAATTGAGAATAGAATTTACGAGGTAGTGAGAGGGGTCCCAATTAACACATAAAAAAATAAGATAACATTGTGAATCGATGCAATGTGAAAAGGATCTACTCCTCTTAAAGATGACCAATTCAATGAAAGTCTCCCCATCTAATCATGTTCTTACCGTAAGTTATCAATGGTGTGTAGAAAAAGTGGTGTAAATCATCCTCTTTGAAAATCGACTTCCTTGGTGTAGAGGTCATGCTACGTGCACTTCATGAACGAGTTATTGCTGTCAAGTATCATGCGAAGTCTGCAATGTACCCGACATACCGTTGACATAATGAACGATGTGGACCATACTGAGATACATTTTTGCACTCCATGGTGGTCGTACGATTAAACTTTCCTGTCATTTCTTAACCATGATAACACAACGACTTTGACTGAATAGAAACAATACAATTGGGTGTCGGTGCATGACATATATCTCCACCACAAAATTTTCTAGAAACATGACATCAACTTCAATTGCAAGGTTACAAATTATATGATGAAATATGTCGGCCTCACTGGTTGGTGGTTACGTTGTAGGTTGGCCGGTGCTTACGTTGTCTGTTGACCGCAGAAAACGACGACGCTGATGGTCAGGCCTATCACTGTACTGTTCAGGAGGATGTGCTCTTTTGTCAGATTCTTCCTCAAGCATGTAATTAGTATTGGGTTGTTTATCTGAGTCACAATTTTGTGTGAATTTTTACTTGAAATTTGATAAAAAAAATTAAGTGTGGAAGTGTTTAAATTGTTTTTATGATAGAAATATATTTAATCGCTGTTGAAAATCTCTAAAGCAATTGTAGAATTGAGGCTTGTAGAATTGAGGCTTCTGTGATCCATCATTGTTATAAGAAAAGCTTCCGTGTAAGTCACATTAAAAAAATCTCTAAAACATTTAAAATTTTAAAATTTTAACAGTTATAATTTAAAATTTTGACAACTACAAAAATAGATTCAATGCTATTAAAAATCTCTAAACATTCAAATTTTGAAACTTGAATTTTAAAAATTTCTACTAAATTTTCCTATAATAATATTGAAATTTCTATTATTTAAAAAAAAATTAAAGTGAATTTTCAAACCAATCAAATTAATCAATTAACTTAACCCCTATTTATCAAATTCAACCCAAAATCTGAAATCAAACTCCTCTTCCTTCCCTTTTTTCCCTATGTGAAGTGCTGTCATACCACAATGGCGTATGAGAGAAGTAAGCCATATGTAATTGCTGGCAAGCATATCTCCATCCGAATGGCGTATCGGAGAAGTAAGCCCTATGTAACCACTGGGCATGCAGATCCCTGTGCCTTCGTTTACAGATTTATTGATTCCTTTATTTATATGCACCGCCGCAGCTGCATGGGAGAAGTTACGCGTTTATGGACAGAAACCGTACAGTTTGTGATTTGAATAATGGGGTCGAAATTGCTAGCCATAAGCTTCAAAAATTCTTATGATGACATGATTGGTGCACATTAAAGTATTCAGATAATAGCAACATGCATAAATATTAAATGTTAGGTGGGAAAAAACGGTTTTAATTGTGAAACTTTATAAATTATTATTAACAACTATTATATTTTTATTTTTGTTTATCTATATATATATATATATATATATATATATTATATTATTTATTTATTTATTTATTTATTTATTTATTTATTTAGTGAGAAAATGTGTTATAATTTAGTTGTTAATATCACTAAATGTTAGTTGACTCAATCATGTTATCTGGAATTATTCGTTTGGTGGTCTATAAAAGGCGGATTTTGACTCTTGTCAAAGCACTGTGGGTTATGGTTTGTTAACTTGTTCCTTACTTCCAAAGAAATGAACTCTTAGCAAGCGAAAGCAGTTTTAGGACATACTCTTTGGCCTCAAGATCCTTTTGACTCTTGTCAGAGCACTGTGGGTTATGGTTTGTTAACTTGTCTTAGCAAGCGAAAGCAGTTTTAGGACATACTCTTTGGACTCAAGATCTGGGCCCATTTCACATATTATTATGAAAGTGGTTATGAATTTTTTTTATTTAATTCAGATATTGAATATATGAAAGGGTAAATTTACATTATGAAACTCTAGGTAAAGAGTACAAAGGAAAAGTGAATACAAGAAAAGTGAAATTATATTTAAGAATAGCAGTAAAGAGAAAATAAATTATAGAAAAAAGAATCCAGAAGCATAAGGGTAATAAGATTGTGAATAATGAAAAAGTTTCATAATAAGGTTTATTTACTAAGATATGTTAGTTTAGAGAAGTAATTCAGTGAAGTTGTAAGTAATAAATGAGAAGTTGTAAATATAAATGAATGATAACTGTGACTTTTAAATGAGAAGTTGTAAATATAAATGAATGATAATTGTGACTTTATGGGTGTTGTAGCATATTGTGGTTTGGGTAACTAAGAATCAATTAGTCAAAAAACGTTAAGCTAGGATATGGACAAAAAGAATATTGAATAAAAAATGTTAGAAAATATTTTGATAAATATGTCCATATCAAATAAAATGTTAGAATAGATGCCCTAAAAAGTGAAGGCAAAAATAAAATGTTAGGTTAGAAAGAAAAGCAAAAAAACAATAAACTTTGAAAGTATTGCAAGTCTAAATGCCACTACTTTAGTTTAGATTACTTTTGCAAATAAAAGTTGTGTGCAATTTGCTTAAAATGCCACACTTGTTTATACAATTAGTTTAGATTACTTCTGCAAATAAAAGTTGTGTACAGTTTGTTTAAAATGCCACACTTGTTTATACAATCCAGTTATACAGTTTAATCATGATTGGATTTATAGTAAATTTTTGTTAATAGGTAGCAAATAAAATTGGTCCAAGAGTTTACACTGAGCCAGTGGAGGAAATAAGGGATAGAGGTAGATTAGGCATAAAAAGGAAATGTTGAGTTGCTAGCTTAAATGCACTCTCAAAAATAAGAGAAAATATTAGAAGTAAAAGGGGTAGGTAGACATATAAAATGTAATTGGAGCATCAAATGTTTTTATCCAAAGCTATAACATTGGAAACACATACATTCGATGATGGGTTTTAACTAACCTAAAGTTTTAAAGTTGCAATGTTGTTTCATAAATATTTCCGTTCATCCATTTATCGCCATAACCTGCAGTTGTCACATCCACCCTCAAAGTCATGACCCCACCATCACTTCCGCTTATGTGTTAAATACCCCCTACCTCACCTTTCATCTCGCATCCGCACCCAAGATCTGATGGCCCACATCCCTCCTCAACCCTCATTCACCATTCAAACTTTATCGGCGAGTGAGGGGGCTTCAAAATGGATAGTTTCCAATACCGCCGACATAAACAACCTTTTCTGCTTTTTAGTGTTTCGGGACTTAAAATCCCGAAACTACTTACCACCTCACCTTACCCTCAAACGCAATATATTAAGTGACCACTTACCGTCGCTCCACATCGCGATCCACGTCACGCTCCACCTCATGCCTATCATCTAATCAATTGTTGCCTATCTGTTATCCATTCAATGTCGCTCCCATGAATTTATGATTCAAAGACACATTAATTAATCCCGTCAGGTTATTAATGCAAATTTCAAACATTCATTGCCACCCCCACTCCAATTTTTCCATTATAAACCCTGTTAATTCATGAAAACGGTTATATAGTCCATTTTTGTAACCAAAGTTGATCCTTGGAGGTTTCTTTGCCACAGCTCGACCACTGTCTGACATTAAACAATTGTTTTTCCTGTTCAGGGAACTGACATTCAAGTCCACTTGCTCATTTTACAGTTATATTGTTTTGACTGTAATCACTCTATTTCAGGCCTATTTCTATCATCTTCAGTCTGCAATTTGTTTGAAAAAATGCCTCCCAAGGGAAAAGAACTTGTAGAAGTCCCAAATCCTCTGATTCATCCACAGGTCGACTTCCATCATACCCCATTAGTCAACAGAGATTGTAAAACCATTAAGATTTCTTCTCAATTCAATTTATATGAAATCTATTGCTAGATGGAAGATCGGCTAATTGACCAGACAAATGAGATAAGGCTTTAGGACTCCCAAATCCCTCATTATATTTTTCCTTAGATACACAGAGCACCTGAATTTGTGAGGAAATGCCATGAATCTTATGATCCCAGTCAGAGAACAATTATTTCACCCATAGGAGAAATCTTTTGCTTAATCAATTATGATTCCATTGAAAACATGTTGCAGGCCCCTGCTACTACACCAACCCATCCTTTTTCCCATGAAAACCTGATAGAAGCCTATCAAAAACTAGACTTTACTAAAAGATCCAAAACCCTTGAACTCTTTCTAGCTATTGATAGTCCTCTGCCTAAAAGAAATCCTCCTTATGATTCATCCATTTTCCCTGATAGAACCAAGCAAATCACCTCTATTTTTTCCTATTTGCTCAGTTACAACTCTGATCAAAAATGTTAATGAAGCCATCCTTGGTTTCTTGTCTATCATTTCTATTGATTCTAAACCCACTGTCATTTATGATTTCAGTCAATTCCTAGCTGAAGCAATACATGAGCAATTTGTCAAATTCAATATTGAAGAAGTATTCAAGTATGCTTCAGTACTTGTTTACCTTTTTATATATTTTCAGGGAGACAAATTCCCATTTTCTTTACAGAAGCTAGATGAGGAAGGAAATCAACAATCGGTGATATTCTGGACTTTAATGGGGATGAAGGAGAAAGAAAAATGTACATATAAACAGTTCATAGAATTGTTTATTCATCTAGCTATCAGTCTTATGAGCAGCACTCTAGTACCAAGGATCAGTGAGGAGACTGTCAAAATATTACAGTTGGTTGATCAAACTACAATAGGGGATTGTTATTGCTACCAAAACTATACAGATATCAGGGTTTATGGTTGTGAGCCTCCACCCTACAAACTGCCCAAGTTCCTACCTATTAGAATCTTTGCACTGGAATATATAAGGCAGGGGTTAAATGCAGATGAAGTGCACTTTGTGGCTGCAAAGAAGAAATCACAATTCAAGATGAAAGGCCAAGTTGGTCCATTCATATCTAACACCAGGACAGAAGGAGAGGAAGCAGACAAATTACTAAAGGAGATGAAGTTTGGTCTGAGTTTCACTTGGTATTATGACCCAATGGGAATAATTTCCAAGCTCAGGATGGAGAACAAATTTACAACATATCATCACACAGCCAGACCTGAGATAGAACAATATAGAAATCAGTTCGAATGGGCAGAGAACACCCTCCAAGAGGTTGAAGATCAAATAGTTTCTACATCAAACGTGCAAACTCTAGTTGCACAAGAAAAGATAGCCAAGAGAGGGAGGGAAGAATAGTCATCCCCTACAACTAAAGCATCAAGCCATGGTTTTAGGATTGTGCACAAAAAGAAGAGACCTATAATCTCTGTGATTGTAGGTGCAACACATGAGTCTATGAAAACCATATTTGATGGACTTGGAGAGACTATGCTCCATACACAGTTGGGTGCACAGTCTACATAGTCCCCAACTCATTCCACTACTTCTCAGGAACAACAGATAACCTAGACTAGTGGAATCACTCAGAAGGACAAGGAGGAAGACATATTTCATGTTTTCAGTGAGATTAAAAAGAAGAATGAAGAGCTGAAGTTGAACACCTACACGTAGTTAGAAACATTCCTCCAGTTCTCAGGATAGACTTCTTTCAGTCTTTGACTCTAAGAAGGGTAAAATGCAGCTGGCTTATATGCAGGCTCAAGTTCCACAACCTAGGATTGCTGCTCAATATCAAAAGCAGACCTATTTTAAGTTCAATGTGAAGGATGTGCATCCAATTGATCAAATTGAGATGCACAAACAAACTAGGAAAATGATTGCTTCAACCTTGACAAACACTACCATGAGTTTGTCAAAAATGTAGGTTACCTTGGCCAACACTCAGTCACAGCTTAAGTTAGAGAAAGTCTCCTCATTAGCAAAGGATACCAAGATTCAATCCCTGGAGAATCTAGTGCTGAAAATGGGATATGATCCCTTAAACATAAACACTACAGAAGAGCTTATTAAGAAAATGAATGCTAAAGTTGCAGCATTAAAGAAGTAGCTGAAATTGCCAGCTTCAGAGGGCCCAATAGCCAAAGAAATTGAGGAGACAGAAACTCAGAATTATGATATGATGAAGCTCATCATAGAACAAAATTTGTAGATCAAACAAATGGAGGATCATATGGAGAAACTAGTAAAGGAAAAAGAGGAAGTTGTTAACAAGGCTCAAACTCCAATGGATATAGTCCCCCTTACAGCAATTCCCACCACCAAGTTTCTACTTCAGCTACAACATTGACTACAGGTGCAGTGGAAGGAGCTAAACAACTTACTGAAGCTATTCAGAACCTGTCTATTGAGAGAAGAGAAATTAATAAACTAAAGGATGATCTCAAGGAGTTAAGGCTTATGAAGTTAGCAAAAGATAGTTCACATGCAGCTGAGTTGAACATAGTCAAAAGTCAGATTGAAGTACTACAAAGGGAACTCAAGGAATCTTTCATTGGAAACAAATTGGGTTTAGCAAAGGAAATCTTGTGGGAAGAAATTATAGAATCAATCAAGGATATTTGGCCCTTTATCAAGATAGTGTTTGATCAAAAAGATATCTTAGAGAAATCTCAGGAAGCAGTTGAAACCATTACCAAACAGCTTGAGGATATGCCATAAATTGCCTCTGATATAATCAAGTTCCTAAATTCCAAAGACAACTATGAGCTTGAGGAATTAAGCATAAGTGACAGAACAACAACTATATTGGAGGTAAAGAACATCATCACCAAGAAAAATCTCATCCTTCAATTACAGGAAAAGTGCAGCAATGTCAATACCATAGTTCAGAGGTTTTTCAACAGGATAGAACCCTTGACCAACAAGGGTTTACCCTCTATGCTTGTGATCAATGACAAATTGATGCCAATTGAGGATTATGTTCAGAAGTTGATAGAGGTGGGAAAACATGCAGCTTTAGTTTCAAACATCAGAGGTTCAGCAACACTAGCACTAATAGTAAAGACACTCAAGGATAATTTATTTATTTTGAATGAAATTAGACACATATTTTTAGTAAAACCCACTTTTACTAAATATACAGAGATGGATGAAATCTATAGAAGAGTAATTAAGATAGCTATCGCAGAAAAGTAATGCTGGGAAGAGTTGACAGATTTACTTGACTGAAGGGTGATCTAACAACATTCAGTTTTTGGAGGAACAGTCACATAGCTTCAATAATCATCAACACCTCGGCACCAAAATAGTGTCAGATCAACTAGCAGTTTTTATTTTTGATTTTGTAATAATCTATTTTTGTAAAAACAGTTTAGGATATTTTCTCAGTTCATTGTTGTATAAATAACTCTCCTTATGAGTTATCAAGGGTTGCACCCTTGAAGAAGCATTTTGAAGCCTCAAATGAACTTGAATTTTCTAGATCATTAATATAAAAGCAAAGGATTCTGAATTCTGATTTACACAGTTTTGTGTTTCCTGTAAGTTTTTCCAGTATTATTTATTATGTTTTTCTTCATATTCTTATGTCTTACAGAGATAACTAGGTAGAAATAATTGGGTTTCAATCTATTCCTATAATATTCTGAAGTGATAATCTGTGAAGAGAATGAATTAATGAACTGTTTGTTTAATTAATTCCCTCTAAATCAATAAATCATCAACATCTTTTGTAAGCTTAAGCATATTCTATTAAACCTTTTGAACATACTTATGATTATTTAATTTTCAATCTGAAGATTGTGATAATCATATCAATTCTCTGTTTCTACTCACCACCATCTTATAAGCGAAAATCATTGTGTGAATTTTAATAGCAGCCCTTTGTAGAGATATTAATATTATTCAAAAGGTTAAGCCTCATTGTTTTAAATTTGTCTCCTACATTGGTCCTCCAAATTAAAGAAAAACCCCCAAAACAATTATCTTAGATGCCTTGGCATGATAGCTGACCATTATCATCTCAGAGATACAACAATGGGAATCATTGGATAACTACATCTCATGAATCTATCATGAGAGCTTGGAAGTTAGCCATGTGACCTCTTCCCACAAGTTTTAAAGCATTGGAAGTAAGAGGTGGTTAATATGGTGCATGTCAAATTAGGGAACTAGCGTATGATAAGGGCATTTACGAAGGTCGAATATTTTTTGGAGGAAGACATGATGGGTTGTGGGACTAGAATCAAATTCTCATAAAGGAATAATCAAATAGAAAAACAATATTTTGAGAAAAAATTAAGACAACAAGAGAATCACACACATAGAGCTTATAAAATGATAATTATGTTGTCTTTATTCAATGGAAATATAACAACTCCGAACTTTCT
Source organism: Pinus taeda (assembly GCA_000404065.3). NCBI lineage: Eukaryota > Viridiplantae > Streptophyta > Pinopsida > Pinales > Pinaceae > Pinus > Pinus taeda. The sequence continues at coordinate 65,515 of APFE030450007.1, read as the reverse complement.
TTCATTCATAAAACCATCGCATTCTTTGGATTTGACACAAACCAAACAATAGAAAACAATCTATTAGAGTCAAATACCCTTTTCTCATTAACAAACACCATATTTAAGCTTATGGCCCCCTAACTACCCAGTTGTTTAAATTCGACACTTCACATTCTATAGGTTTTGACTATTCAATAATAGAAAGAAATATTTCACCACATTATGAATTACAATTTTTAAGCAACAATATTTCATCAAATTCTCTCTATTTATAAATGAAGACTCGAAAGTCGCATCAATTATCCAACATAATCATCATATGGCCCTCTATGTTTAGAACCACAAAACAATATCAAATCTATGAATTCAAATGCATGTAAAATAGTTTATATGGCTAGAGATGCTCATACATTAGACCTCCCTAGTTGAGAATTTCATGAGCTTTTTCTCATGAGGGATGGATAATAAATTTAACAAATAAATTTAGTTGCCCAACTTGTCAAGGTTATTCTTCAAAAATCCATGATGCGTCCTTTGAATTTCTATCTTTCCACTTGATCAAATACTTTTTGTATTGCATGTTCCATATCTTCTAACTGACCCTTTCCACCCATACCTCTTCAACTTCCTTTGGTTTCTTTATTGAATTTATTTTTGACAATCTCTTGCTAAATTTTTTCTCAAAAACCTTTGTCTTTTCAAGAATTTCGTGACACTCATAAATATTTGCAACATAAAACATTGGTGAAATGTTCATATCATTAGGTAAATCCAACTTATGTGCATTATAAGAAATATTTCTAATGATTGTGCATGGTCATATCTTGATTAAAAGGGATATCAGTGGCCACCCACCTCTTCCACCAACTCAATGGTGGAAAGTTGTAATCCTTGGATAGTTCTTTCCAATCAGCTATTTTATGTCCTAAACGGATATAATATGCAAAAGTTGTGCCCCCAGAAAGTTCATGTACCAACTACCCACCTCAAGGCTTGCAAACTTTTGGTGCTTCATCTTCTAGATTTATGGTTTTATACCTCTAAGGTTCTTTCTTTATATTAAAAGGTAATTCTTTCAACTTATTGAAATAGCTTTTGCAAATGCATGTAGCTACCATCTCTCTCTCTTCAGAGATAGCTACCACCATTCTAGCCAATTTGTGTTCTACAATATTTTGCTATTTCATTTATTAATAGAAGTTGGGTTTCACCATATTATTGTGATCTTTGGTATATTTCACAGGGTGTGAGTAATTTCCTTTCCTGCTTTTCATGTCATTCCTTATACAACCTAGATCATATCTTCTTATACTTTAGCATGTTATAGGCTCCCCTAGGGAATCTTTCCTTCCTTAGGTGAACCATTATGAATTCTTCTTGTACAAATGTCTTCATTTTTTTCCAATATACCTTCTCTTTGTATTTATCTTTACATTGTCGTAGTTGTTTTCTTACATGCTCATGTATATCTCTCATGTGCTCTAAATACCTCTACATGTTCACTTTTCACATGCTCTATGATTGGAAAAATCACCAAATTTATCACTCCATATTGTGATATTCCGTAATATAAAAAGTGTTTTCCCTAGATATATGTTGACTAAATTCTTATATGTAAATTCCTCATATGTTAACATCATATCCTACTACCCCTATTATCTCCCACCAAACATCTTAGCAACTTTCCAAAAATTTTGTTTGCAATATCTATTTTTTCGTTTATATGAGGGTGATATGTGAAATTGCATCATAAACTAGATCCAAATTCTGCCACAAGATTATTCAAAAATGTCCTAGCAATATAGTATCCCTTTATGAAGTGATAGTCCTAGATATCTCATGCAACCAAACTCTCATTAAAGAAATGGTAGCATTCATAGCATCAATTGTCTTCCTGTATGCAATAAAATGTGAAACTTTTGAAAATTTATCCACAACTGCCATCATTAAATTATTACCTCTTTGAACTCTTCACAATCCCAAAAAAAGTCAACATTTATATCTTTTGAGGCTTTATGTTGTTTACAAGAATGTATTTTGGCTCCTTCCTTTTTCAAGCTAGCATATCCTACAAACTTCAACCAAAGTTTAATTAACCTCTCTACTAGTACCTAACTAAAAGTATCATTCTTCATCTAATGTTCTACCCTTACATTGTAAAAATGATCACTCAAACTTCCACTATGTATTTTTTTATGAGGAACTCTCTCATGTAACGTCTTGGTATGCACAATTGATGATCCTTGAGTAAGTTTCTTCCCTAAATGTAAAATTCCAATTATGGAGTCATGTCCATGCTCCATGTTTCTTTACAAGTTTTCCAAACCTCTATAAAATTTTCATAATCCTTGTATAATATCTTCATATTGTCTATACCTGCAACCTCAATAACCATTGTACTTAAAAAAAATAGGTTGGTAATTAATCCACCAACAATCCAATTAGACTTTACCATTGTACTTAACAAAAATAGGTTGGTACTTAATCCACCAACAATCCAATTAGACTTTCTTATATGTGCTTAAAAACAAATGATAAATTTGTAAGAATTCCACTAATTTCATGTCTCTAATTCAAATTACCTTGACTATTAATATATTGAATTTATTGGTGATTAATATATAATCCAAACTCATTAGGTAATGGACAACTCCTCAATTCCTCATTGCTTGAATTATGGCATAGAGTTCTTAACCATAAATATATTACTTATGTTAGTTTAATTTAACCTCTCATTAAATAAATCAATATGATTATCTTCTTGACTTAATATTGATCCAGTCATTAACCCACCCAAACCACAATCCACTTGGAAAATTGTTTTGAAGTCTAGTAAGTTTAATACACATTGTTCAATAACCATCTTCTTCAAGATCTCAAAACTCATATATGTTGTCAATGTCCATTAATATCTTCACTTTTTCATGCTCTCAATTAATGATGCACATATACCATTAAAATCTCAAATAAACTTCCTATAAAAACTTGTCAAAGCATGGAAACTTATAACATCAAAAGTTTTTTCATAATATGTCATTCAACTATAACCCTTAGCTATTTTGGGTTCATCTTCAAACCTTCTTGGGAAACCACAAAACCCATGTATACCAACGCTTATTGCAAAAAGGTGCATTTCTTCAAGTTAATCAAGAAAACCTTCTCTTTTAACCACTCGAATACTTGATATGAATGTCTCAAATACTCCTATTTTATCCTACAAAAAATAGAATATCATCAAGATAAAAAAACTACAAACTTACCTAACAATATTTTTAGTACCTCATTCATCAACTTCATCAAGGTACTTGATGCATTTGTACTTCTCTTATCCAGTCAATTAACTTGTCATATTTTAGGGTGTTGTCATAGTTTGAAATTTGAACTCTAGAATTTCCTCTTCTTTCATAATTTGGCCAATTGCACGCCAAGGGTCTGTTTCCTAGTCATTTTGTCTTTGTTTACATTCAAGTTATATTTCAATTTCTTTTCCAACTTCTCTAACATTTCTCATTTCAAATTCTTAATTCTATTTTTCAACACTTCAAGTTCAAGGTTTTTTTTATTTCTCGTATATATCATCTCCATATATTTCAAATCTCTTTGATTTCTTTGATTTCTTCTTCTAAGTGGCATATTTATTTATCTTCTCTTGATAATTATCATTGCAATTACCATCCATATACCAATGCATTGTTGGTACTATCTTTAATAGGGAATACTCTCCTATATTTTTTTTTTTTATTTATGACATAATCACTGCCATTGGAACTTCTTCACTATAGGTAGAATATTTCATAGGTATCAAAATATCATTTTCTTATCCTAACAATCATATGTAAGCTAGCTCTACTATTACTTGTAGTGCAAGGCCATAATGAGATTCGAGAATTTATCTTGAAAATATTTTTTCTTAATAAACTACAATGTCCATATTAACAACATCTAATGTGTCTAATGCAAGCAATCAAATAATATTAGAAAACAAAAACTACACTAAAATCAATGCATCTAATGCAAGCAATCAAATGAGATTATAAATTGACATCTACACTAAAATCAATGCATCCAATGAAAGAAATCAAATAGGATTAGAAATCCAAATCTACACTGAAATAAATGCATCTAGTGCAAGCAATAAAAAATGCTACACTGACATCAATGCATCTAGAGCAAGCAATCAAATAGAATTAGGAATTAACATCTACACTGAAATCAATGCATCTAAATAAAAGAAATATTCTTCCCTCTCTCTCCCATCCCTCTATTCTTGAATTTTTTTTAATATTTTGCGGTCTTAATATTAACAACATCCAATCCATCTAATGTGAGTAATCAAATAAGATTAGAAAACAACATCGACACTGAAATTAATGTGTCTAATGCAAGCAATCAAATAAGATTATAAGTCAACATATACACTGAAATCAATGCATCTAGTGCTAGCAATCAAATATAATTAGAAATCAACATCTACACTGAAATCAATGCATTTAGTGCAAGCAATCAAATAGGATTATAAATCACCATATACACTAAAATCAATGCATCTAAAGCAAGCAATCAAATAGGATTCAAAATAAAAATCTACACTAAAATCAATTCATCTAGTACAAACAATCAAATATAATTAGAAATCAACATCTACATTGAAATCAATGCATCTAGTGCAAGAAATAAAATAGGATTAGAAATCATCATCTACATTGGAATCAATGCATCTTGTGCAGGAAATATTCTTCCCTCTCTCCCCCCTCCATCTGTATTTATATCTCTTTTCACCTATCCTTCTTCATCTCTCTATATCACCCCCCCAAACATGCATGCTCTCTCTCTCCATATATATATCTATTTCTCCCTCCATCCCTCTCTCCCTCTCTCTATCTTTCTCTTCTTCCCTCTCTTCAATGCCCATATATATACATATCTCCCTCTGCCTCTCCTTTGTCTCTTTATAATGCCCCCAAATCATACACACTCTTTCTCCATATCTATCTATCTCTCTCTCCCTCTTACACTCCCTCTCCCTCTCTCCCCCATCTATTTATCTTCCCTCCTGCTCTCCTCTTTCCCTCTCTCTCTCTGCCTTATCATTCCATATCTCTCTCTGATGAAAGGAGATTTTGGGGGTAAACCAATTTCCCCTTTCATTTAGAAAATTCGATCCTAAGGCCTGTGGGTTATGGCCCACAAACCTATCGAAAGCATTTAAATAACACTTTGGCCTTAAAACCAGGACCATACACTTATTCGGGTTTTTCTTTAAAAACCAAGACCACATCACCTTAACACAATACAAATTAATACACGGGAAAACCCGCTTCAAAACACTTAGCCGGAAACTTTCTTGAGGACTTGTTTTTAGTTCTTGATGGCCTTGATCTTGTCTATGAATTGGTCTTGGTTTGGCTTGGTTTTCTATTTATTGATTGATTGTTATGGTACGCTTCCAGGCATCAAATGCCCTCCAGCTTGCAAATTGAGCAGACATGGATGGATGGGATTTCATCTAGCCTTGCACCAAATTGGCGATGTGTGTGGGCGATGCTAGTGTTGCATTGTTGAAGATCCATTGCCGGGGAGCTCTCTATGACATTGTGGTTGGGGAATGAGAGGTTGATTGAAAAGTGGAATGGTATGTTGAAGCAAAGTTGGGTTCATTATGTAGTTCGGGAGCTTGGAGGTGTTGACTTCAAATATTATACACCGGTGATTATAATTATCATCGGGTCTGTTATTAGCCCATCACCTGTCTACTACACTTTCCTTTCTCCGATCTCTGTCATTCATTAATTCTCAGATCTAATGGTCAGAGCTAAATCGGCCATCGACATATCGTTGTTTCACAGTCCTTAACCTCCCCGACATCTGATCAGCGATCAAATCTTGACCATCGATCTGGTTCCCAATCTGATGATCATTATGTTTCTCAATTGCGAAAGCTACTTGACAGTCCTCCATCGTTGATCTGAAATTAGTGGATCCGACGGTCCATGATGATTTTTGGTGGACAAGTAGCACGAGGATTAACTGCCCGAAAAGCAGTTTCCTTTCTCCTCCTCATTGCTACGTGTCGCTTGATGAGTGGAATCGGGTGCTCATCCTTCAATACCACTTATGGGTTTGAGGCCGCCCGAAATACCCATTTACCATGTTTGAAAATTGCTTTCGCTGCGTAACGCCCTCGAGTCTATGCCATGCAATGACCATCGACATGTTGATCTGTCAATCCAACAATCGACATCTATTTCTCCGCCATTTGATGGATTTTGCGCTTTAACCCAATTCCTCTTCCATTTCTTTATTTATACACAAACACTCATATATAAAAATATTTCGTTAATCCATGGATCGCCATTGATCCTCGTAGTGATCAATGGTCAATCAAACCTGCAACACTAGAAACATTTAGACTATCTATGAAATATACATATAGACACACAATTCAACACTGAAATGCACACTTTATATTATACATGGCATAGTTATAGATCTAAGGCATTTCAGCCTTAGGAACAAATTCTCTCTCGACTACATTTTGACCACTCTGGTTTACACAAGTCTGATTTATCACTTTGTCTTGTCTCTATCTATTGAACACACATGTTCATTATTTATAAGAACACATTGGATCGAATCACTGGAAGGATCCGATCAAATCCACTCCTTGGTTCAATCAATTGTCCTTAATTGTCTCTACATGCATACATATGGCAGATTACTTTTAATTAAATCCATCTAATTAGCTCTGTTTTAAACAGATTTTGTCCCCTGTTTAGCTCGATGGTCCACGTCGTCCTCCTTGCTCCGCTTTGGATTCCGTGTTTAATGAAGAGTGTCGGATGGTCCTGCATCAAACTCCCGAGGCACAAAAAATTATGACCTCCTGGTCATATGCTTCTCCTTATCCTTAGCAGTTCTACCCACTTCTCAGTGGAACTGCCTTCTTGATCTTATGTGAGCTGCAAGCAACCTCTACAGTAACAGTTTTCCTCTGCTACATGATACCTCACCAATATTTCTCCCAAGCTTTAGTCTTTTGGCATCCTTCTAGTTATTTCCTTCGGAACCAATTGAGCACACCTTGCTCTAGGTTGTTGCAAGTCTTCTCACCTTCTGATGTCGCTATCTATATGACAGTAAAGACCATAACTCTCCAATCTTCAACACAATTGTATCTCTTCTGCTTCTGCTTGCAAACTCTTCCTCCTTCTCGCAGGAAATCCTCTTTCCCTACTCTAATACCAAATGATGAAAAGAGATTTTGGGGTAAACCAATTTCCACTTTCATTTAGAAAATTCAATCTTGAGGCCTGTGGGTTATGGCCCAAAACCTATCAGGAGCATTTAAATAGTGCTTTAGCCTTAAAACCGGGACCATACACTTATTCAGGTTTTTCTTTAAAAATGGAGACCACATCAACTTAACACAATACAAAGGAATACACAGGAAAACCCGCTCTGAAATGCTTAGTTAAACTTCAAATATTAAACACTTGTCACTATAATTATCGTCAGGTCCATTCTCGGCCCATCACCTTTCCGCTGCAATTTCCTTTCTCTAATCTCCAATCAGCCCAATCTCTGATCTTCGTCGTTCATTACTTCTCAGATCTAATATTCACTGCTAAATTGACCATCGATGTATTGTTGTTTCACAGACCTTAACCTCCCCAACATCCAATCAATGATAAAATATTGGTCGTCAATCTGGTTCCCAATCTGACGGTCATTATCTTTCCTAATTGCCAAAGCTGCTTGACGGTCCTCTATCGTTGATCTACAATTAGTGGATCTGACGGTCCACGATGATTTCGGGTGGACAAGTAGCACGAGGATTAAACATGTGAAAAGCGGTTTCCTCTCTCCTCCTTGCTGCTACGTGTCGCTTGATGGGCGGAATCGGGTGCTCATCCATTAATACTACTTATGGGTTTGAGGCCACCCGAAATACCCATTTACCACCTCTAAAAATTGCTTTCGTTGCTTAACTCCCTCGCGTTTATGCCATGAGATGATCATCGATATGTTGATTTATCAATCAGAGGATCGAAATCTATTCCTCCACCATTTGATGGATTATGTGCTTTAATCTAGTTCCTCTGCCATTTCTCTATTTATGCACGAACACTCATATATAACAATATTTCGTTAATCCATGGATCTCCATCGATCCTCGTAGTGATTGATGATCAATCAAACCTGCAGCACTAGAAACATTTAGACTATCTATGAAATATACATGCAGACACACAATTCAATACTGAAACACACACTTTATATTATACATGGCATAGTTACAGATCTAAGGCATTTCGGCCTCAGGAACAAATTCTCTCTCGACTACATTTTGACTACTCTGGTTTACACAAGTCCTATTTATCACTCTGTCTCATCTCTATCTATTGAACATGCAGGTTCATTATTTATAAGAACACATTAGATCAAATCACTGGAAGGATCCGATCAAATCCACTCCTTAATTCACTCAATTGTCCCTAATTCTCTCTTCATGCATACATATGGAAGATTACATTTAATTAAATCCATCTAATTAGCTCTATTTTAAATATATTTTTTCCCATGTTTAGCTCGATGGTCCACGTCATCCTTCTTGCTCCGCTTTGGATTCCTCGTTTAATGAAGAGTGTCAGATGCTCCTCCATCACTCTCTCTCCACTTTTCTTTCTTTATGTATTTCTTCTTACCTATCTCTCCCTTCCCCTCCAATTCCCTCTCTCTCTCTCACTCTCTTCTCTATGTCATGTCATCTCTCTCTCTTCCTTCCTCTCTGTCCCTTTCTCTCCCACCTCACTCTATCTCCCCCCTCCCCTCTCTCTTTTCTCCCTCTAACTCTGTCACTATCTCCCTCCCTCTCTCATCTCTCCTTCTCCCACCCTTCCTTCCATCTCTCCTTTCTTGTCTCTCTATCTCACCC